>CM023622.1:19812774-19925274 GCA_013358685.1 Antennarius maculatus
GACGTGGCGTCAGGAGGAAGTGAGGAAGACGAGGGTTCTTCTGAGCTTCACATTTAAAGTGAGTGGGAGGGATCAACATGGAGGTCAAAGGTCACCAATTTTAATCCTTTGACAGACGATAACCCCCCCCCCCCAACCCTTTGGGAGATTACCCCCACCCCTGGTGCAAGTAGATTACCCCCCCAGCGGATTAACCCCGTCAGTCTTTTACAGTCTCAGAGTCTCAGTTTGTTTTCTGGATCTAACAACAGTTGGCGACGTTCGGTTGGCCTCACTGGTTGCCGTCAGCGACCAGTGGTGGTGTTGGCCTATCGGTATTGGTTCTGGAGGAGGAGGAGAGGCCTATTGATGATGTTGGTGGGGGAGGGGCCACAGCCCATAGCAACCTGAACCCACTGACTTTAATGTCTGTTAACGAAACAACAGCCTGTTAGCCTGTTGTAGTCATCACCATGGTAACCTAACACAGGTCACGTACTGTTTCCTCCTCTGGTGTTACACTGTAAATCTCACAGGTTGTAGCTACTACATAGCATGTTGCTAAGGAAGTTGAGGCTAATGCTAGTGAAAATGCTTAGCATTAGCTATGATGGTCAAACTGAAAGGTATGCAAGGCTCACCTCTCTATGCACATAAAGTAGCATTAGCTTCAGCTGCAGAACACGTGATAGCATTCATGCTAACATTTGTGCAGACAGTGGCTGTAGTGCTGGCTGGAGATGACTTAGCATTAGCTTAAGTGGTAGCAGACATGATAACATTTGTGCGAACATTTGTGCTGATCTTGATAGTAATGCTGGGTGCAGACGACCTAGCATTAGCTTTAGCGGATGTGCTAGTATTAGTAGTGATACTGGATCTAGATGATCTAGAATTAGCTGTAGCAGACATGATAGCATTCATGCTAACATTTATGCTGATCTTGATAGTAATGATGGGTGCAGACGACCTAGCATTAGCTTCAGCTTTAGCGGATGTGCTAGCATGAGTAGTGATACTGGCTTTAGATGACCCAGCATTAGCATTAGCTGCTGTGCTGCACTCATCTTTCAGGCAGGCTAACGGGTCTGACGGCGCCGTTATTTATGATTCGTTCCTCCCTGTTCTAGTAAATCAGCAGACTCTATGGACCCCCCCACGCCCCCACCAGGAGCGCATCAATCCATTAATTAGCTTAAGTGGTTCCTCAGGCTCCTCCTCCTCCTCCTCCTCCTCTGAATCTCCTGATCTGGTTCCTGAAGGAATCCGACAGTGAAATCTAGTTTCTCTAGAATCGCTATCATGCCAATGATGTCATCCAGATTCTAGGGGCGGGGTTTCATGGGATTAGAGATTAAATGTTTTGGGTTTTGGTGAACGGGCACAGGACACGGCCACATCTCTTAGCTTAGCTTTAGCCTCTCGTTTGTGAATTTGTTGTGATCCAAAATTCTTCCTCTTCCTCTCAGCTGACCTTCAGAATGACCTGTGACCACCAACACGCCCCGCCCCTCACCTGCCCGTCCGCTTCTTTCAAAATGGCGCAAACCAGTTGGCTGTCGCCGTGGCAACCGCCGCTGCTGCTGTTCATCCTAAATTCCTGTTTCCTGTGCGAGTGCACCTTGACGACGTCCTTCCCCAAAGACTTGGAGCCAATCAGCTTGGTGGACTCGGACCGTGAGTGCTCTGATTGGTCGCGTGGGATCATGAACATCTCGCTCTTGGTTCTAACGGATATTTAAGCGATCCGATTGGTTCCAGTCTCGCATCAATCACGCCTGTCTCTCCCTCTTTTTTTTTTTTTTTTTGCAGAGTCGTTTGAATTTCCAGGTTTCCAAAGTCTGCTCCGGGACAACGACACGCGGCGTCTGGGTTTGGACTATCAGAGGATGTTACGCATCAATCACGTGTTGTTCATCGCCGCCAGGTCAGTGCGGCGTCGACACGCCTTGCAGACGCGTGATGGCGGCGACGCCACATTAATTCTGATCTGCTGTCACACGAGATTCACACCGCGAACATCAGATTCCACCGGATTCGTGCCGCTCAAAACAGATCCGTCACGCAACGGCGAACCGATCTGACGTTGCAGAACTCTGTCTGGCAACGAGATTGTCTCTCTCGGGATCCGTCTACGTCCTGGTACACGCGTGTTGACTCAGTGCTGTCGTCTCTGCAGGGATCACGTGTTCGCCGTGAACCTGACGACGGCTTCAGAGGCGTTTGTTCCTCAGCTGGTGAGTGGGATGTTTGGGGGGTGTGTGCAGTGGAACGAAGGGGGAGGGGCTCCACTGATGTTTATTCATTATTATGCCGGGGGGGTGGGTGTGATCGGTGAGGCCGTGTGCACACACGAAGAGAATAAACGCCCCAATCATCCGCTGGAAACCTGCTGCAGTTTCTACATATTCATCCGTGGGTGTTTGCCTTTCCTTAAATATTAATTTAAATGTACTTTAAAACATTAAATAGGTAAATACAGCAGAACCTCGAGATACAAGTTTAATCCGTTCCTTCACTGAACTAATAAGTCAAACAAATTTTCCACTTTTAATATAATTAAAATCATTTTAATCCTTTCCAGTCTTGTAAAAAAAGCCCTGAATTATATTTTTATTAAACAATGGACATGCAGACTTTACCTGTGTATAATTAATTATATTTAAGTTATGTAAAAAATAATACAGAATGAAAAGAAACACAAAAGTCACAAGAACACAAGAGCTACGTCTTTACTCCACCAACGAGAGGTGGTTGGCAAATAATTCAATTGTATTTAGCAATGACGGTACTGATGAAGGGTTTGAGACCAACAACAAGGTATCATCAGCATAAAGCATTAGATTATGGAGATTACGGATATCCGTTATATTCTACCACAGGAAGTGATGCCTCCTGGTTTTGGCTCCGCCTTCACGGATTCCTTTTCCTTTATTTCAGAAGCTGACATGGAGATCCAAAGACGTCAGCAAGTGTACCGTCAGAGGGAAAAACAGAGTGAGTTGCTTTTCTTCTTCTTCTTCTTCTTCTTCTTCTTCTTCTTCTTCTTCTGTCGCTGCCAAAAACTCTGAAGCTGAGAAAAGATCTTCTCTGATCAACATGATGATCAAGGCTGCAAGACTCTGAAAGATCAGGAGCCTCCTGCCGTTCAAGAACAATCAAGGTTTCTTCAGTGTTACTGTGTGTTTGTTTCAGGATGAATGCTACAACTATGTGAAAGTGTTGGTTCCTCGAAACGATGAGACGCTGTTCGCCTGTGGAACCAATGCCTTCAACCCAACGTGCAGAAACTACAAGGTAGATCCTCGCCTGTCCAGGTCCTGGTGTGTCCCCAGCTGTGAGCTACCACAGTTAGCTAACTAGTTAGCAGATGTTAGTACAGTCAGAGGTCGGTGCTGATAGTGTTACCCACCAACAACAAGTTGGTTGGTTGGTCTGTGGATTAGTCGGTTGTTGGTTGGTCTCATTTACTGTTGCTTCTTCTCTGAGATATTGCCCTTCTAATCCATCCAGTGGATTCATGTGACCAATCAGTTGTTGTTTTGGTTGATTTAGTAGTGTCAGGAACTGTTTTAGGACTAAAACAATGATTGGTTTAAGTGTTCTCTGATTGGTTAAACTCATGCTCGACTCAACTCATTGGTTAAACTCAACTGTTGACTGTTGATGTCAAAGATGTTTAGTTCCTCTCCTCTTCCTCCTCTCAGATGACCTCCTTGGAGCAGGTAGGGGAGGAGATGGTTGGTCAGGCTCGTTGCCCCTTTGAGTCAAGTCAGTCCAACGTTGGCCTGTTTGCTGGTAAGTCATTAACATACTTAACTGGACTCAACTGGACTTGACTGGACTCGTCTAGGCTTGCTATTGGAGACTTGACTGGACCTTTGGAGACTTCTCTCAATAATATTCCTCTACAGGGTGGTACCTCCTCCAGGTGTATGGATGGTGTTTGAAACTGAAGCATCACATTCTTTAATGCGACTTAAATCTGATTCTCAACTACCTGTGACTGTTTCTCAGGAGGGAATTTTTACTCAGCCACCATGACCGACTTCCTGGCCAGTGACGCCGTCATCTACAGGAGTCTTGGAGAAGATCAACCCGTCCTCAGGACAGTCAAGTATGACTCCAAGTGGCTCAGAGGTAGAAACAGCAGCTGGACAAGTTTCAGCTGTAAACCACTTCTATAGTTGATCTGTTGCTATGGAGATTTTACCTGTGAAGTGAATCGATAACCTTCACCCTTTCTGCAGAGCCTCACTTCCTGCACGCTATCGACTATGGGAACTACATCTACTTCTTCCTCAGTGAGATTTCGGTGGAGTACACCGCCCTGGGAAAGGTATGTCTGAAACTGTCTTACATCAATGAAGTCACTCAGCTGATTAATCATCAATACAGTGTTGGAATGATTAGATACTCTGGTCATGACCAGGAAATCTCCTCTCCTCTTTTTCCAGGTCGTGTTTTCTCGAGTTGCTCGCGTTTGTAAGAACGATAACGGAGGTTCTCCGAGAGTTCTGGAGAGATACTGGACTTCCTTCCTCAAGGTGATTTTGTAGCATTTAAGCTAAGACAAGAGTCAAGACCAGAAATGCGTGAAAACAGGAGATAAACCTCAAGTCTGTCCCTCTGAGTTTAGGCTCGTCTCAACTGTTCCGTTCCTGGAGACGCGTTCTTCTACTTCGACGTCCTTCAGTCTCTCACCAACGTTCTGCAGATCAACCGGAGACCTGCAGTGGTCGGAGTCTTCACCACGCAGGTCAACAGGTACCTGTTTGACGAGTCGTGGGCGACCTGCAGGGGTGCTTCCACTAATCTGACTCTCCTGTGCAGCATCCCCGGCTCAGCGGTCTGCGCCTTCTACATGGACGACATCGAGAGAGTGTTCAACGGCAAGTTCAAAGAGCAGCGGAGCAGCGACCTGTCCTGGACTCCGATTCCTGACGAACAGGTTCCCAGACCCAGGTGAGACCTCCCCCAACCAGGATGGTTGTCTGCGTGTCTCTACAGCAGCTCCTTATGCTGTCCATGCTGGTTCCTCCAGACCAGGTTCCTGTGCAGGTGACAGTCCAGCTGCCGACTTCAAGTCTTCAGTCCAGTTCCCAGACGAGATGCTGACTTTCATCAAGTCGTACCCCCTGATGGATGAAGCCGTTCCCTCCATCAACAGGAGGCCCTGCTTCACCAGGACCTCCACCAGGTGACGACACACACACTGAAGGGACGATACAGTGGAGCCATGATGGAGTTGTGGAACCTACTCAGTGATGTCGTAGATTAAATGTTTTTCTCCAGGAGCCATAAGGACCGCCCACTTCTCATATAATTACAAGTGGGACTAGAATATAGTCCAGATTCCTGGTTCAGTTTGTCTCAGTTGTTAATGAGTTATCTCGTTCTTTACCACGTGTTGGCGGATGGATACATCACTTGTCTATTGGTTGATAAAAATATGCTCTTTTTTCATAATTCAGGGGGTTTGGGACTTTTTTACTGGGCTGGAATGGATTAAAATGATTTTAGTTATTTTAAATGTTGAGTTCAGTCACTGAACGGATTAAACTCTTATTTTGAGGTATTTCTGTATTTGTTTGGAAGAACAGCTGATCTCCTTTCGGGTCTATTTATCCAGGTGAATTTGTTTTTTATGAAGTAAAGAACATTTTTTGGCGTCTAACAGACCACCGGGTATCTCTTCTGCTCTCAGGTCCAAGCTGACCCGGATCGTGGTGGACGTTTCTGCTGGTCCCTTTAAGCTCCAGACCGTGATGTTCCTGGGTTCAGACGACGGCCGGGTCCTGAAGGTTCTAGCTAACATGCATCCCGACGACGGCTTCGGGTCCCAGCTGCTGGAGGACATTAACGTCTACAACCCGTCCAGGTGGGTGGAAGCTTCCGGGTCTCCGGTCCCACCGATCTGCGTTCATCTGATCATCATCTGCTTCTGTCCAGGTGTGACGTTCAGGGACAGGAGGACAGGAGGGTTCTGGGACTGGAGCTGGACAAAGACCATCATGCCTTGTTCGTGGCGTTCAGCAGCTGCGTCATCAGAGTGCCGCTCAGCCGCTGCAGCAAACATGGCGCCTGTAAAAAGTAAGAGCAAACAGAGACGCGACGAACACGGACAGAAGGTTTCAGGAAGCAGAAGTCGGCTGAAGCTCCTTCATCACCGCGTGAACCAACGCTAATCAGCCTGATTGTAATTGGGCGAGTCGATGATGTGACTCGGCAGCTGGTGTGAAGCCGCCGCCAGATGCGAGGCGAGAAGTCGTCCTCGTCTACCGTCGCATCGATTACACACACACACACACACCGGGGGAGGGGTGGCGTGATTAGCACCAGATGCTAATCAGTCATCAGATCCCAGCGCTTCAACGCCTTCCTCGTCTTCCGTGTCCACAGATCCTGCCTGGCGTCTCGCGACCCATACTGCATCTGGCTTCGGAGCGGGAGCTGCGCCGACGTGGCGCCGGGTTTCAAGTAGGTGTCACTTCCTGTTCTTGTTCTTCATCCAACCCATCGTCCGATGATCAAATCCGTGATTTTTACATGCAGGAAGTCAGTCCCGCCCTCGTTTTTATGTTTAGTAGAAGCAGAGTTGATGGAGGAGGTGAAGTTTTGATCACTTTCAGTGGTGAATCGGCTGAAGCAGGCAGGAGGAAGCTTCAGAGGGAATCTCCATCTGTTATGATGAGGGGATTAAAAACCGCCGGCGGCGATGAAACGAGACGAGCGGAGAGACGGCGGCCCGGGATGATGAAAGAGGTGGAAAGACAGAAGCAGCAGAGCCAAGATTAGGATGACAGATCTGAGGAACAACCTGAAGACTCGACTCCAATCTGAGTCTCCATCATGTGGATTAGAACCCCCCCCCCCGCGACCCCCCCCCCCGTCTCCTTCATGTGATGTTTGAGCACCATCGAAGGATTCTGGTGGTCACATGTCAAGATAAGTTAGCGACAAGCTAAGATACTGGAATGCTAAGGAAGTCAGGAGTGTCTGACTTCCTGTAATCACCATCAGTCGGCTGCCCCGACAACCGTAACCCATGGCAACAGATGAGAGAGGACGAGGCTGTGTCTCCTTTAGTTTGGTTACAGTCCTCTTGTCTCTGCAGGGCGGGGTTTGACCAGGACGTCAACGGCGACCACTCTTTCCACAACGACGGTTGCCAGGGTAACGTACACCGCCGTTTACACCTGCCGTTTTACCCCGGATGGGGGCGTAAACCTGACTCTGCTTTGTTTCCTACAGCTGACGTTTTGGCGAAGACCAAGAATCACGAGTCTCCAGGTGACTCCGCCTACGGTAAGCTCCGCCTCCCACCTCCACGAATGTTCCCGTGGTGGCAAAACTACCCCTCCCTGGGTGGCAATTAATATGCAGCTCGAACAATGAAGGAGTCCTTCACCTCGTCCGGCTGAGTTATCGCTAACCGGCGCTAATCGCTAATCGGTCACGAGCCAAACATCATCGACGCTTCCCGTCAACGGCTTTTGAGTGACAGCAGGAAGTTTGAACGAGTGGCGGCGGCGGTGGCGAGGAGAGAGCGTCTGCGTGGGCGGAGACAGAGACGTGTCAGGTTGTTATTAGCGTGAAACCCTCACGCGCCGCCGTCATCTATTTATAACCGCCGGCGTGAAGGACGGAGATGAAAGAGTGGAAAGAACAAACAGGAAGTAGCCCCTGTTGCTCCCTCTGCCTCCATTGGATGAATTTGATCACATGACGCGATCAACAGGTGTAACAACCCTTTTCCCCGCCCCTTCCCCGCCCTCCTTCATTCAGGTGTGCGCCGCCTTCCGGAGATGGACCAGCTCGCCGCCGCTAGCGTCCACTACACGCTGCTGATTGCATGCATGCTGGTGGCGTTCTGTCTGGGCGCCATCCTGTCGGGGTTCCTGGTGTCGTGTTACTGCGGCCGTAGCGCCGCCCTGCAGGCCAGGAAGCTGGCGAAGGAGCCGGAGGCGCCGCTGACGCACGCGTTGTCGCTGGGGTCACTGGCGAAGCTCAACGGGACGCTGGACGGGCAGATGAAGGTGAGTGTTAGCTCTCAAACATAGCCAAATACATATGGACCAATCAGAGCGCAGCAGTAATCCGATTGGAGGTTTAATCAGCACCAGAACCAGACACCTGACCTGCAGGTGGAGATCTAGAATCCTCTTCTCTGCTTCAGGAGGACAAGCTGGACCTGTCTTCTGCCAGGATGTACGGCTACTTCCTCCCTGAGGGCCACTCGGAGCCCCGCCTCCACTCCCCCGGACACCCGGGCCCCCCGCTGGGAGACCCCGACCTCAGCTTGTCACAGGTAGGACAGCCCAGTCCCCACCTGGATTCACCAGCTGCTCCCATTGGGCCAGGAGCTTAGGGTCATAGGTCACACTGGCCACCCAAGATCAGCAAATTAGCAATGTTAGCATTAGCAGTAATTGGTAATGATGATGGTGGCTGCTTTGGGTCTAACCTCAGTCTAGTCTCTGTCCCAGGCTGACGGAGAACTTTCCGGACTGCCCACGCCCGACTCCACACCGGAGCTCCCGATCAAGAACATGAAGGCGCTGCAGCGCCACCAGTACCTCAAGAACCGGAACTGCAACAACAGCAAAGACAACAACCCGCCATCCGGATCCGGCTGCTCTAGACCCGATCTGGGGTTCATGGCCGTCATCGGGAACTCGGGGAGCCACGGAGGCGGCGCTGCTCCCACTTCGCTGCACCTCCAGAAGAAGGAGAAGTTCCTGGAAGAGGAGCGAATGGCGGCAGGAGGCGGATGTGAAGGAGCGACCCGCCGACACAACTCCCAGCAAACCCTGCCAGAAACGGGAGTGGACATTTCAGCCCTGGAAGAGCTGCTCCAACACATCCACGAGGTCAGCGCCTCTGGGACTGGAGGCATCAAGGTGCTCACCTCCACCTCCTCGTCTTCTGTGGGACATCAGCATCACCATGGGAAGACCCCCGCCCACCCCTACAGCAGTAACCATCATAGCAACCACGGTAACCGTGGCGTTGGGTTTCACCAGCGGCAGATACCCAAGACGGACCCGGCGTCTTATTACAGCGCCTCCATGCTCCCGAGGGATTGCCTCCCCAAATGCCTGGAGTCATCAAACCCAGGTTCCTCCTCTTCCTCCACCTCCTCCTCATCCAAGAACCCAACCTTATCCTCCTCCATCCCTTCTTCCTCCTCCTCTACTCCACTCCAGCATCAGGTCATTCCAGAGAGACCTGAAGGTAGCGGCGTTGGGGTGACGCGTCACCACTCCCAACGCCGCTCCCTCGTCAAAATCGGCAGCGGAGGAGGTGTGGTGTCGCGCCACCACAGCTTCAACCAACATCGGACGCAGCATCCAGGCTTTCTAGCCAGCATGAACACCAACAGCAGCTGCAACGGCCCGACCGACACGAGTGGGACAACCGATAGCAGCGGCAACATCGAGAACCGGCAGCGATTGATGGCAAACTCCTGCCTGACACGGCATCACAGTTACAAGGAAGGGCCACGCCCGCAACGGGCAGCGATCGTGCGGAGAACTGTGTCGCTGAAACCCAAAGTCCCGCCAAAACCGTTATTCCTTCCAAACGCAGGAGCTTCGCCAATAGCGGAGTCGGGAAAGTACAACCACTGAGACTGCAAGACTGCGGTTGCTGCCATCGTCAACCGGTTAAAAGACTCCGAAATGTCTGGAACAACCGGATTGGATGAGTTTCCGTCGCTCGTCAGTGAGATCTGAGGGTTTCCTGCTGAGAAAGACACCAAAAACAGCATGAAATATGCTAACGATTCCGAAAGACTCCCAAAGCCTTGACCTGGACCGAAGAACATTTGTTAGACACGGATCGGAGTACGACTGACGGATCTGATGACTTTTGTACCATATTGGTATCTGAAGAACAAACTGAGCACTGAGCAGTGATTGTGTTAACTCTAATTCCTCCCCTCGCACTAGAAATCCATGCACTCCAAACATTTAGCGCTCACGTCACTGTGTTGTTTGTACGTTCAAAGTATTTACTCGATTCTTTCGAATCAACGATTGCACTTACGTCTCACTTCTCTTGCTCTCGATCGGAGGCGTGAAGGACGTACGACGTTCCATTTTAGACTGTTAATAAATTGGAAATGTTTTCTGAGTTCTGTCGTCGGTCATTTCCAGCCAGAACACAGAACGTAGAACCCTAACAATCCATCACCAACGAAGGGGTTAGCTTAGCATAGGTCCTGCTAGGTTAAAATAGAAAACCCATTTTTCATCAGAGTTGAACTATGAAAATTTTTTCACTTATGTCACAAAAACAATCAAAAAATGAAAAAAGATGAGATAAAATTAGCTTCACGCTAATGCTAATGCTATGTTCTGCAACAAATTTATTTTAGCTTAGGGATGAAACAGT
This sequence comes from Antennarius maculatus, assembly GCA_013358685.1. Classification (NCBI taxonomy): domain Eukaryota; kingdom Metazoa; phylum Chordata; class Actinopteri; order Lophiiformes; family Antennariidae; genus Antennarius; species Antennarius maculatus. Next base: position 19,823,152 of record CM023622.1, read on the forward strand.
TTCCCGATGATCAAATCAAATAATGAAGTCATTTAGTGAGATTTAAGGAATTAAAATGAATTTTTATGCCAATAGTTTTCATTGTAGGAGGGCAAGCAAAGGGTTGCAGGTTTGATCTCCGTTCACGGGTGAGATGTTTGAGTCCAGATCAAACAACCGACCCCGTGATCGCGTTTCTTCTTCTCTGGTGTCGTATTTTCGGCTCACCCCCCTGGGATACATCCTCGCTGCAGAGGAGGTGTCGCCGAGCTGTCAGCCCTTCTAATGAGGGGCTCTGGATGTGCTCTGGTCCCAGCATGCCGCGCTGGTGTTGTCAGTATGCTGTCGTCAGGCAGATTTCACCTCCCAGAATACATCATCATACATATCAAAGCTAATAGTGACGCCGTGTGCTGACTGGTTAAACTGGTCTGTGACCCAGTTGTGATGATGAAAAGATCCTTCCTCTGCTATCTTTATCATATTCTGTCTTTATTATTATTTTTTCTGTGGAAATAATGTTTCTCTACTATTGTTCTTTCAATAGTAGATCTGAGATCTGATCATCTCAGATCTGAGATCTGATCATCTCAGATCTGAGATGATCAGATCTGAGATGATCAGATCTGAGATCTGATCATCTCAGATCTGAGAGATGATCATCTCAGATCTGAGATGATCAGATCTTAGAAGGAAGGAAGTGCAGGGCACTCAAGATGAAGAACGCTCTCTGAACATGTTTATCAGAATAAGAGACTTCTGATTTGTTCTCATCCTGGTCACATGACCAGGATCTGACTCAGAACAATCTATAAAGAGACTGGCTGATCAGAATGGCTTGTACTCCACTTCCTGCAGGTACAAGCGTCCAGTAGCAGTGCTCATCTGTCAGCATCCAGTCTCTGTGGACCCTTTAAAAAGACACGATCCGGTGATCAAACCCAGAACCCATGCAGGCCAAATATCTGAGTGTTTGTTTCTCTTATTTGTTGTCAAGTTAAAAACAGGAAGTGGCGTTCATGGGAACTGTGGAAAAGAACGGAGGGATTAATGGTGACTCAGTATCCGGGTGGGGTTCCTCTGGGTACTCCAGCTTTTGCAGCAGAGTTGAAATGGTGACCACGTCTCCACTCAAACTCACCTAGGATAGGCTGCCGAACCAATGCTGACCCCTGGTGGAGAGATTTAAGAACTGCATGTTGCTTGAACTAGTTGCTTCAACTAGTTCAAGCAACTAGTTAAGCTTCCTGGTCAGTTTGTCTAGCCTGGAGGTGTCCTCCTTTGAGGGACCAGGCACACGATCAGCTCAGACGCCGAGTCAGCAAATAAAAAGTTGTTTACCGCCTCGCTGAGCGGAATGATTCAGCAGAATGGCTTGAGGAGGTCATTTGATGTCGAACGTTTAGTTTATGATGGTAGCGACAAGACTGGGTGAGCTGAATCTCCATGACGACCCCGTGCCTCCTGGGTCGTCAGGGTAACGCAGCTCCCCTGACGTTGTTGTCAGGACCAGCACAACCCAAAACTACCAGGAAGCCTCTCCTCCAGTACTCTCTCCCCCTTTCTCCCTTCCACCCTTTGTCTCTCCTGTATTCCTCCGTCGACTCCCTGTTTTCTCACCCCTTCATCTTCACCTCCTTCCCCCCTAATTCCAGCTAATCTTCAGTAACTCCCATATAAACAAACTCCTCTCTGATGCTCCCTAACCCCTCCCACCTTCAAGGCTCACCCAATGAGCTCAGGTCCATTGCTATAGCAACCGGTTGCCATGGGCAACGAGACACAGCCAGCGCCAACGCCATCCTCCTCACAGTCAAAGGCAGATAGGAAGACCGCGAAGGTGCGGCGGCAGCGTGAGCCGAGCAGCAGCCAAAATAAAACAAACAAAAGCCCGTCCAATCAGACGGCTGCATTCCGCTGGTTCTCCGGCGACGATGACGGCATGGCGACTGGTCTTAGGGCAAGTGTTGGAGTGCAGGCGGTGACCTGATGCTGCGGCTGCAGGGTGAGTCCCAACTTCTCTTCTGGTTAATTTGACCTGAATGCTGTCTGTCAGGCATCCTGAGGTGCTAACAGGTGGAGGGAGGTGATGGAGACACGATGGCGTCTGCAACCAGTAAACATGTATGTTTGTTCTCAACATCACAGGTGTGGTTAGTGCATCCGTTTACTGTCTAGACTTTGGCAGCCGAGTGATTGTGATGTTATACATTCTGTACCAGATGAAGATGAAGAGGAGCATCATCAGGTCTGTGAAGCCCAGACTGTGGTGTTTATCAGTACCAGATCAGTCTGACGGGTTTAGAGGGAAACCAGTTTGTTCTGAGGAGGAGGCCCTCAATGATAACAATGATAATAAATATCCGATGTCTGCTCTGGAGGCTGATTGGCAGCTGGTGATCAGCCCAAACAAAGTTGAATCGTGGGCTATCTTCACTACTGAATTCCAGTCGGTGGAATCCTAGGCTGGTCTACCTGCACGGCCCCTGAGAACCTGAGCTGGGACCCCATCAGAGCCTCCAGTTGTGCCCCGTACATCCCCTTCTTCGATAAAGGCACCATCTTGCTGGGCATGCTGCTGTTTACAGTTGTGCTAACGCTAGCATAGCATTAGGGTGTTGGTGGGATTTAAACACCAAAGATGAAAGTTGAATTAAAATTCCCATGACAGACAGAATGGGCTCGTTTAGCAGGAGATACTCCAGCTCTGGTGAACAGTAGCTCTCCGGCGCAGTGTTAGACCACCATCTATCTTCTTACCAGAGTTTGTATAGCATCAGGCTAGTTCCATCCTCAGCCTCATTTAGAATGTTTCCGTGACGATGTCCTCGCTTCTGTTTTCTCTCGCAGCGCCATCTGCATTTCTTTTTAGTCGGAGTGGTAATTCACAAATGAGCCGACAATCTGAAGGGAACAGGTTGACAGATTAATAAAGGGGAACGGGCAGAGATGTGCAGCTGAAAGTCATCTGCATAGAAACGTATTGTGGTTTTGATATAGTGATGATAGTCACTAAACTTCCTGTTTGTCGACAGTTTGTTTTTGTTTGTTTCCTCAGACCTATCGACTTCCTTCTACCACAAAGAACAGATCTACCCGTGGACAGCCTCTGATTGGACAGACCGCCTGTCTCAACATGGCTGATGACATCTATAGCAGCACGTTCTCCTCATCTGAACTAGACTACTCCTCCTCCTCCTCCTACTCAGAATCTGTCTCTTTCCTCACGCTGGAGCAGAGGGCAGCGTTCATCTTCCTTCTCATTCTCTTCATCTTCCTGGGCTTACTGATTGTCCGATGTTTCCGGATCCTTCTGGACCCGTACCGCAGCATGCCGTCCTCTACCTGGACAGACTACAGGGAGAAGGACACCTTTGACTACCGGATTTCCTGACAGGCAGCCTGAGAGGCAGAAACCCTGACAACCGACAAGCTATACTGAGGTGACGAAGATGCTGTAGCAGAAACACAGAAGACGTTCTCCCTCTAGTGGTTACTGTGGGTAAGGATCAGGGTAAGGGCAAGGTTTCGAGTGAGGGTAATAAACAGGGTAAGGCTTAATTTAGGGTAAAGGTTAGGGTTAGTGGCAGGTGGATCTCAGTTGAAAAGCTTTGTTTTCTAGTGATCACACAGTTACAACACAACTCAACACAATGGTTGCTTGAATGCAACCCTTAAGAACAGGGTAGACCCCTGGTATGATGGCGCAATTACAACCTCAGATTAGACTACTGAGTGAAGAGTCAACAAAACATAAGAAACAAAACCTTTATGTGTTTGTGTGATTTAATGTCAGTGATGCACCAGGAGGGCGGCGCTAGTTGTCATCGTAGTTTGACAGTATTCCTGTTGGGAAGGCTAACAGAAAGATGTTCTAGGAGGAACTGAACCTCTGTTAGTTCCAGTCATGACGTCAAAGTCTTTGACGGTTTGGGAGAAACGTGCTTTGAGTATTTTCTGCTTCCCTTCTGGACGTCACCTCAGTTTGCCTGGCAGGCAGTTATCTGGGGAAAAAACAGACATTCTAGAAATCCCTCCTGTCTGAAGGTTTCTGTGATCTCCATGTCAAACTGCCTGCCAGGCAGCGAGTCAGGGTTTTTGTCTCTCCTGGTAGGAGAACACTGACTTTCTCTTTTCAGCTTTCGTTCTTGACAAATTGGACACCTTTTTTTAAAATAGACTTATGGGAAGAACTTGTGGGACTCAATGGAGAGGGAACATCAGTTCCCATCATCCTCATTTCTTGTCTGTTGCCTAGTAACCAGTGTTTCCAGGGCTGGCTGATGTCTGGCCTCCACCTCCACCTCAGTTCTGAGTAGGAGACAAAGTAGAAGTGGGACCATAATGACTGCCAGGAACACGACACTGACCAGAAGCTGATGGACATCTTATAGTCTCCAAACATGTGCCTGAGTTCAGACTCACGTGTAGATGATGTATTCTGATTGGTAACTGAACGATAGCAGGGATGAAAGGGGATCGAGAACTTTTGAGACTCTTCTCTCTGGACGGTTCACCAACACAACGGGCCTCACTTCTTATTCTCATCAGGACTCTCTCAGCAGACGACGGTGATGACATCATGAGATTAAGAAGCCCAAAAATGCCTAAGTAGTTTGATTTTTCTCTTGTGACCGGTCTAGAACCCCCTACTGGCCCTGGTGAGGTCCTCACTCTCAGACTGAAAGTCCCTTACTTGCTTTCGATGTTCTCCAGATAGATCTTTCCTACAGACTTCAGTATTATGTTCCATATGAGATGTTTGCATCGTGATTTATTCATTTCGTGCTTCACTTTCAGAACTCTTCAGGTTTTATTTCACTGGAAAGACAGGGTTTCAATAAAAACTGGCTGCAGTTGTATTTTTTGAGTCTGGAGTTTAGGGTGGTCCAAAATGTCCATCCCATTTTATTCGAAACATTTGTTTCAGCTGCTGCTTTTCATCATCATCATCATTTACCTGACTTTGGTCCATATTAACCTCTTTTGACCCGATCAAACTTTTTAACAATAAAAAGTCACAAACTCAACTTCTGAGGGAATTTTTCTGTTAAGAGAGTTGGAGTTCATCTCAGTACTGCTAACATGTTTTGGCGTGTTGCGTTCACTGGCTTGTGTCTGATTCAGGTTTGTCTGTGAATTCCAGTCTTTTTCTGATCCCTTAAATTTTGTTCTCGCCTTTCTTCATCCTGCTGTTCCTCTTCCTCCTCCACTCACTCTGCTGACTCATCCTCGCCAATTGTTTTCCGCCTCCTCGCCTTACGATAGCTCCATTTACATCAGATGAAACTTCACCACGCCCGTCACTGGATTTATCCTTTGCACTTCTGCTGTGTTTGATCCGCTTCTGATCCAACAGCACCTTTTGAGCACCAGGTTTTCTTTCCACGCTGCCTGAATTCTATCATAATTGTAGACAATTAAGTAGGTGGGGCGTTCATCCACAGCAACGCCCGGGAGAAAGACCCGGGCTCCTCTTTGAGAGGTCCTTTGGGGGGAGACTATTGTATGGCAACAGTTGTCATTACGCAGTGACGACAGTTGAACGTCACAACAGTCGAAATATAACATTAAATTTCATCACGGCAATCACCAGTGCCTTCAGTTTCCATATATTTAGTCTCTACAACTTCTTTTCAACCTGTCCTCATGATCAGAATATGGTCCTTTATAATCAATAGTAATTTCAAGAAATCTGGGCTTTTTTTCCAAAACCTTAGAAGAAAGGGTGTTTTCAACATAAAATATTGCACCAGTTTGGTTTTTCAAAGTAAAAGAATCCAATCCTCCCACCTGACTGTTTGCTCAATCCTGCGGCATGTTTCCTTCCGTAAACGTGAGTCGTTGCGTTCAGACGTCTCGTCCATGCTGTGATTTTCTCCTTCATGTGTTTCAGAGCTTGTCTGTTTTTTTTTTGTACATGTTGAAAGTTGCTGCCTGATTTTTTCAAAACCTTCGTGGAGCAAACTTTATGACGTGGTCATTTCCTCCGATAACGAGAAGAAGAATGTTCTTGTTTTTGCTGCTGATGTTGTAAATACTATATGTATGATTATGGATTTTTTTGAAATCATTGTTTAATTATAACTTATAATAAATTATTAAAACATTTATTAGATGTAATTATTCATGTAAACAGATGGGAGCAATCTCAGACAGATGTGGGGAGATGATGGTTCTAGAAGTTATGGATCTTATCGGACCAGATTTTCGGGGCCTGATCTCCACACCAGACAAACGTTCACATACCCAGTAGCGCCTGATCAAACTCCATCTGCTGATAACGGCTGTAAAAACAGGACGAAACATCCAGACAAACAGGTGAGACCTTCTCTGAACCCAACTGTAGCCATCTGACATTAGTCCAGTAGCTCCTGGGTATAACTGATTCATCTCATCTGTATCTCTCGATGTTTTACACCAGTAATGCACAATTTCTCAGAATCTTTCCCTAAGTCCTATTCCCAGGCTCGTTGGAGGTCGTTGAGTTCTGGTGGAAAAGATTGTCTCCTAGGACCAGTAACCTTTGGTCTGTTCTGTAACACTTCTTCTAGTCTTCTAGTTCTCCAATGAAGGAAGTCTTCTTTTCAGGACATGATACACACACCGTCTTTATCATTGGTACCTTTCACTTATTTGCTGTGGAACCTGGACTTCACTTCTGAGGTTAAATCTATATTTATTTTTTGAAATTCTTCAGCAAACACAGAATCCAGTTCCAACCAATGATACGCTGCTATTAGCGCGTCCTACCCAACTGACATCTAGACGAGTCAACACCCACTCATATAAATGCTGACGATGTCATCGGGCGCACTTGGTTGAACGTCCTGCAGCATCATGAATCTGTGCGGTTTCGTCCAATTGGCCGGCGTGTTCCTGAGCGTATCGGCTCTGACGCCTGAAGAATGCCAGCCCTTGATCACGCCAGTGTCTCTGGCTGATCACAGCGTGGTAAGCCCTCCTCATTCCTGCATGAGACATTAGCTTAGCATTAGCCATTTTATTCATTTCAGGTCACTGATTCAAATCCAATTTTAAATCATTTAGAAATTAACACTCCATGTAGAGACTTCCTGTTTGTTGTGCTGTTAATCCTGCTGTCTGGACTTGAGTCCAGATTATAATTCCCATTTTGATTAGTGATATTTGCTCTGAGGATGTTGATAGAGAAGTACAGAGAAGGCCAGACGGAGCTGCATTGTGTTTTTGTAGATCTGGAGAAAGCTTATGACAGGGTGCCCAGAGAGGAACTGTGGTATTGTATGAGGAAGTCTGGAGTGTCAGAGAAGTATGTTAGAGCGGTGCAGGACATGTATGAGGACTGTAAGACAGTGGTGAGGTGTGCTGTAGGTGTGACAGAGGAGTTCAAGGTGGAGGTGGGACTGCATCAGGGATCAGCTCTGAGCCCCTTCTTGTTCGCTATGGTGATGGACAGGCTGACAGACGAGGTTAGACAGGAATCTCCATGGACTATGATGTTTGCAGATGACATTGTGATCTGCAGTGAGAGCAGGGAACAGGTGGAGGAGAAGCTAGAGAGGTGGAGGTTTGTCCTGGAAAGGAGAGGGATGAAGGTTAGCTGCAGTAAGACAGAGTACATGTGTGTGAATGAGAGGGACCCAAGTGGAAGAGTGAGGTTACAGGGAGAAGAGATCAAGAAGGTGGAGGATTTGAAGTACTTAGGGTCAACAGTCCAGAGCAATGGAGTCTCGGTCTAGTCACTGTCTCGGTCTAGAGACAGTGTCACTGAGGAAAAGACAGGAGACAGAGCTGGAGGTAGCAGAGATGAAGATGCTGAGGTTCTCTCTGGGAGTGACCAGGAAGGATAGGATCAGGAATGAGTACATCAGAGGGACAGCACATGTTAGAGGTTTTGGAGATAAAGTCAGAGAGGCCAGACTGAGATGGTTTGGACATGTCCAGAGGAGAGATAGTGAATATATTGGTAGAAGGATGCTGAGTTTTGAACTACCAGGCAGGAGGCCTAGAGGAAGACCAAAGAGGAGGTTTATGGATGTAGTGAAAGAGGACATGAAGGTAGTTGGTGTGACAGAAGAGGATGCAGAAGACAGGGTTAGATGGAGGCAATTGATTCGCTGTGGCGACCCCTGAAGGGAAAAACCAAAAGGAGAAGAAGAAGAAGACTGTGAAGTGAAACCAGAAATAGAAACTTCTGTTGTCTGTATGACTGACTTTAAAGCATTAAAGTCATTTTCAGCAAGAAACAGCCGTCAACAGGTCAAGTAATAACTGCCTACTGTTTGCATGCAGATATACGGACGACACAACTTCCTAGCTGGATACACGGATCATGAAGCAATGATTGCAGTCGTGAAGGTGACCGAAAGCTCCTGGGTCAGTTTCTCTGCATCAGAGTCCAATCCCAATGAAGTGGTGATGTTTGAAGACAACAAGATGTGAGTCAACACCAGACTATCTGGGACAAATGAAGGCATTGATTTACCAGGAAACGTGTCTGAAAGGAACAGAGAAAATAGATTTAAAAGAACAGTTTTAAATTTAGATTACCTAATTTCTATCTGTCTGTCACAAATGCTTCAACAGTTACACATCAAGAGATGCCAACATGCTCTTTAAAGTCTCAAACTTCCAAGCCGAAATCTATGTCTTTGTTTTCATTGATCCGTCTTTCTGACATTGATGATGTTGAATGGTTTTTCAACTGTTCTATGTAATTCATCATGCGTCCATAATTGGTGTAGAAACTCTTACAATTGAAGTGATTCTGTTGTACTGATCTTTGGTGTCCTCCCTGTTGCAGTAGCAGTTGTCAGGGTCAATAGTTCCAGCATAAGCCACAAATTTATTAAATCCAAACCATCTTGTTCTTTGGTTAAGGTCCTCCATTTCTTCAGACTGGACAGAGATGGCTATTTTCTGCTGTGCTGTAGTTACAGAGTTTATATTTTTGGCCACACCTTATCAATCGTTTCACCAGCTCCTGATCACTATTGTTTTTATCTGATCCTGAGAAAGGCCCCTTTGTTTTGGTGAAGAACCTGCAGTTGTTCACCCAAGTGTTGTCAGTCAACCCATTCTTTTTCCGTTGATGAGCCTTTTTTTCTCTTTTTAAGTGAGATTCTCATTGTTGAAGCCTTGTTTCAGAAAAGCAATCTTGTGTTTATGGCAGTGAATAACAGCTTTGGATGTGCTCCGGATCTATAATGATCTCCAGATTTCTGAGTTGGGAAATCACCTCTTCCTCCTAGCCTAGCCTACCGTAGCCTGTAAACCCAGAGGGTAGTTGGGGCACCACAGATGACCTGTGGTTGTCATCATATGGTGTGTCTTGGGCAATTGAACCTGACCCATCCCTCTCCAGGTTGGACAGCACTGTGTCATTATGGGCGTTGTGTTTGGTGGCCTGTCTGCTACACGTGGCGACAGCCTGTGCATGCATGCATGACTTGATTTTGATGCCGGTGATGATCGTCCACTTTGTGTTCCAAGGCAACAATGTGCTGGTCCTTCCCTTCCTTTTCTTTCTATAGCTGCTTCACTTCTTCCAAGACCTTTCTTAACTCTTCTTTTAACTCTTTCAGCAACTCATCCTTTGACTTCTCCGTGATCAAACTTCTCCGCTTTCCTTTTTCTTTTTGTCATTTTCTCATACCTACCTACCTATCCACTTACCAATGGATGGATGGATGATGGATGGATGGATCTGAAGCCTCTCTTCCTCTGTTTTTCCAGGAATGGACAGTGCTATGAGTCAAGAGTCAACATGTTGATCGAAGGAGACAAAGTCAAAATGTTGCGTGAGTTACCTGATGTGACTCCAGTCCATTGATGCACATGTGTGATAATGATGATGATGATGATGATGATGATGACGAAGGTCACAAAAAAAAGTGAATGATGTAGTTTCCTGCTGAACACAAAGTTTAGAACTAAACATTAGTTTTATTGAATTCCCGTTGTACTCCTGGAGTCAGTCCCAGGTGTCTGCATCAAAAACCACGTTATAAGCAAAAAAATAAACTTATATAGCAGTCCAATGGCTAACTGGTAGTATGAATGCAGGCTGTTAGCCAACCAGCTCACACCAGCCTGTTGTTCCACTTTCAGTTCTAACACCTTTCTGCTTCTGTCCTCAGTCACCAACTGGACATCGGAGATTGATTTGCTGCCCAGCATTGACGGTTGCTATGCACTCCACTCCACCAGCACCATCAGCCATATCGACCCGTTCTTACAAATGCTGAACATCGACAAAACGTTTGGCGACGTGGAGTTTCTCGCTCATGCATTTTATCTGATGTGTACGAGTCAGAGAAATTTCTTCCAAGTTTCTTCCATGTGAAAGATGTCACCCAGTGTTAACGTTTAGTTTCGGTGTTACAGGCAAACAATCATCTGTGACTGACTCAGACTTAGACAGTTTCAAGAAGCAAGCGGGCTGCCTCGGCTACTCTGGAGAACCTACCTTCAAACACGACCCACAGAATGGTGCTTCACCTTCGCATCTGGTAGAACAGGATATGTGCTGTAAGACAGACGTCTTTACCTCCGTCTCTCTCTGCAGGGTTCTGTACTGAAGGGGCCGGCATCTTTCTGGACTTCTGAAACCAAGAACCAAGAACTTCCTGTGACAAATCTGAAGTAGCAACACGGTTTTATTAAGGATGGTTTTAACCAAATAAAACAAAATTTTTTCAATAGAGATGTCTGAAATTCATTGGTTTTCTTTGGGTTCAAAGCGACACATCTGCACATGCATCAACTATTCTTACATTGCAAACCAGACCAGCTAACTGCTAGCTGCAAACAGCTAATTCAGTTAAATTTGAATGGAATCTGTTGACTAAGAAACAAAGTACAAACTCAAAGCTAACATTGGTCGACACAATGTCAACATTTAGCATCAGATTTAATTGATTTAACCTTAATCAGTGTCCAAATCCCTCCTTTGTGCCTTATAATCCAGTGTGCCTTATATATATAAAAAATTTTTAAATACACCATTCATTGAAGGTGCGCCTTATAGTCCAGTGTGCCTTGTAGTGTGAAAAATGCTGTAAGTTATATATAAACTAAATTAATTTCTGGAATTAAATTAAGTTGATGTAAATTTTCCATGATATTCTAATTATTGTTGGGACTTGTCAAACAAATCAATATAACTAGAGAGATAGGTGTATCTTATTGATCCCAAACTGAGAAATTTGCCAATTTATTGGTAAATACATCTTATTGCTAATCGGCTTGAGAGGTGGAGGGAAAATGTCTATCGATGAAACAGTCGCGTTTGTCGTGAAGTTTACCTTTTGGTTTTCTGTTATGAAACAGTTGTCCAGTTCCTTGGCCTAGTTCCCTTTGGAGTTTGTTGGGGGACCTGTCACAGATGTTATTCGACTGACGAACACCACCACACCATTAAAACGCTTCCCCTCGGCTTCATTCCAGCATCTGGCCAATCATTGTGATGGATCATTGTCAGGATTCTTGTCTGGACTGTTGTTTTTATCTCCCTGTCTGTCGGAGTGCGATAATTCTAGATGTGGTTTGTTTTTGTTGCCACGTGTTCGTCATGTGCCCAAAGTCTCACCTAAATCCTTTTTTGGGCAACTTCCTGCCTTTGTCTCATTTTGAATTGATTGGTTGAGTCTCACCTCACATGACACCTCCCACAGTCAGTTCACACTCCGACGATGGCTGGCGGTAGCAGTAATCGAACTGCCGAGGTGTGGTCATAAGGCATCCGCTTTACCACTGAGCCGCTGCGCCCCCCAATTAGAAGTTGATTACTTTTGACTTTGGCTGTTTTTTGATGAAGTCTCCCGCTGTCGAGTTTGGATTACCTTCCAGTACCTGTTTGTCTGTCTGTCTGACTCTCTGTCTGTATCTGTCTGCTTGCCTATGAACCTTGTCTGAACCTGGACTCTGTTTTGACTCCTAGACTGTGTGTAAATAAATCTTCATCCCAATCTGTGATTGATTCCTGTTTTTGAGTCACGACTCACATGATTTATTTTCATTGGTAACTGAACAATAACAAAGACGAGGCGATCAAGAACTAACAACCTTTTGAGACCCTTCTCTCTGGAGGGTTCACCAACACAACAGGCCTCACTTCCTGTTCTCTTCAGGCCTCCGGCAGCAGATGGCAGTCATGACGTCGCAAGGTTCATGCCACTTCTGAAATTTGTGTTCAGGAGCCCAAAAATGCTTAAATGTTGTGATTTTTCTCTTGTGGATGGTCTAGAAGCCCCTACCGGCCCTGGTGGGGTTGTAGCTCTCAGATTGAAAGGCCGTCACTGGTTGGATGCTTTCGAAGTTCTCCAGATGGTACCAGTACTTGTGGAGCTCCGTTGCTAACGTTTGTGTAAATAGAGCTATTATGTATAAATTATGTTCTCTCTGATGAGACTCAAACAGTTCAGTGCCGTTCCTTTAATGCTACGAACAGATGGGAAGAACCTATGGTCTGTTCTGTAACATATCTTGTCTTCTACTTAGATGTAGTAAGGGAAGTTGTCTGTTCAGGACATTAAACACATCTTCTTTATTCTTGGTACCTTTTTTGTATTTGCTGTGGAACCTGGACCTCACCTCTGAGGTTAAATCTGTATTTATCTTTTGAAAACCTTCAGCAAACACAGAATCCAGTTTCAACCAATGATACCCTGCCATCAACGCGTCCTACCCAACTGATGTCCAGAAGAGTCAACATATAAATGCTGACGATGTCATCAGGCGCAGTTGGTTGAACCTCCTGCAGCATCATGAATCTGTGCTTTGGCGGTTTCGTCCTATTGGCCAGCGTGTTCCTGAGCGTATCGGCTCTGACGCCTGAAGAATGCCAGCCCTTGATCACGCCAGTGTCTCTGGCTGATCGCAGCGTAGTAAGCCTTCCTCATTCCTCCTCAATCAAAATTCCCATTTTGATTATTGACCTTTTACTTTGAAGTGAAACCAGAAATGGAAGCCTCTGTTGCCTGTCTGTAAACATTAGCGCTGACCTTAAAGCATAAAAGTTATTTTACAGCACCAAACAGCAGTCAACAGGTCGAGTAAGGACTGACAGATGTTTGCATGCAGATACACGGACGACACAACCGCCTGGCTGGATACACGAATCATGAAGCACTGCAGATGTGAGTCAACACCTGCGTCTCCGCGACTAATGAAGACATCAGTTTACCAGGAAACATGTCGGAAAAGAAGGAAATGGAGCAATAGAGTTTTAAGGTTAGTCAAAGTTTTACGATATTAAAGTTTAGATTACATAATTTCCTTCAGAATGGATAACGTGGGAGGTGGGCTTCAACCTACAGTTTCCTGGAAAGGCAATGGGGGAGGACGATGGATGGATGGACGGATGATCGATGATTGATGGATGGATGATGGATAGGTTTGAAGGAACTCCTCCTCTGTGTTTTTCCAGAAATGGACAATGCTGAGGCAAGACACAACGCGATGATTGAAGGAGACAAAATCAAAATGTCAGGTAAGTTACCTGATGTAACTCCAGTCCAATGTTGTGTGTAGGATGATGATGATGATGATGATGATGATGATGATGCCATCAGGGTTAGGTGTTTCCTGTAGAGTAGTGCTAAATATCGATTTTGTTTAAGGTTGCATATTGTGCTTTTTTAAATTCATGTCATTCAGCTGCCAGATGTCCAGCTACGCAGTCGGTGAAATGTCTTGCCCCAAACTGATCCGTGGTCCTCGATATCTTTGATTGAATATTGATAAAATCACTTCCTCCCCGAAACGCGTGTTATAATGGGTGTGCCTCTGAGCTCCCTCTATCAACACCCCCCTCCCCCCTCAGGTTCACGTGCGTTTTGTTTACATGCGCTACCCAACGATCACCATAGTCTGGCAATTTTTTAACCTTCAGTAACCTTTGTTACGAAGTATTTTGCTCTTATTTTTATCTGGTTTTTCTCTCGTTTTTCATGATATAACTGTTCATTTTTCTGCGCTAAGCATGGAGCAGCTTTCTCAGTCACGTAACCCGAGGCTCACGGTGTAAACCTAATGAGACCGGCCAGTGAATGCGAGTGATTTTTTGGGAGAAAAACACACAATGTTAGCAAATGGGATAGAAATCAGTGGAGGAGAAAACAGGTGATTACGGACAGGAGGTACTTAAAGCTGTGTTTCCCGACAATCGTCACGGACAATGAAAGATCGCTGGCTAACACCAGGGAGCTAATCTAACACAGTATACCTGTTTCAGTAAAACTTTGTTTTTACATATTTCCTTCTTATTTTTCTCGTTTTTCTCTCTTGTTTTTCATGATATAACTTTATTTTTCCGTGCTAAGCGCGGAGCTGCTTTCTCAGTTAGCTGAACATAACTCGTGGCAGGGGGTAATTATAGCTGTGGTTTTGAACAGATGTCATTGACAATGAGAGAACGCTGGCTAACTTCACCGGGAAGCTAAGCTAATGCAGTCTAATGAAACATAGGATGTTACCGGAGAGGTAAGACCGAGGCTTTTTCTTGTATTAGTGAAGTATATTGAACTGTTGGCTGTCGCGAGAAGTCCCTACTTTATCTCCATCTGCTAACCTACATCACTTAACTCATACTCATAAGCAGTCAGTCCCAAGTGTCCTCAAAGCTGCATTAAAAAACACGTTATAAGCAATGAAATCATTTTTTATAGCAGTCCAATGGCTAACTGGTGGTGTGAATGCAGGCTGTTAGCCAACTAGCTAACCACACTAGCACTTTCAGTTCTAACACCTGTCTGCTTCTGTCCTCAGTCACCAACTGGACATGGGTGTTCCATGTGCTGCCCAGTATTGACGGTTGCTATACACTCACCGTCAACAACACCATCAGAAATGTCGACGGGTTCCTACAGATGTTTAACATCGACAAAACTTTTGGCAACGAGGAGTTACACCTCCATGGTTTTTGTCTGATGTGTACGAGTCAGAGAAAGTTCTTCCAAGTTTCTTCCATGTGACAGATGTTGTCCAGCGTTAATGTTTGGTTTTATGTCTTACAGGCAAACAATCATCTCTGACAGACTCGGACTTGGAAAGTTTCAAGAAGCAAGCGGGCTGCCTCGGCTACTCTGGAGAATTTAGCTTCAAACACGACCCACAGAATGGTGCTTCACCTTCACATCTGGTAGAACAGGATATGTGCTGTAAGACAGACGTCTTTACCTCCATCTCTCTCTGCAGGGTTCTGTACTGAAGGGGCCGGCATCTTTCAGCACTTCTGAAACCAAGAACTTCCTGTGACAAATCTGAAGTAAAAAGACCAAACAACACGGTTTTATTCACAATTTTAACCATATAAAATAATTTTTTTTTACTACAGTTGTCTGAAATTTAGTGGTTTTCTTTGTGTTCAAAGAGACACATCTGCACATGCATCATCTATTCCTACATTGCTAACTTGAGCACCTAACTATTCGCTTTAAACAGCTAATTCAGCTAACTTTGAATGGAATCTATTGACTAAAAACAAAGTACAAATTTAAAGGTAACATTGGCTGATGCAATGTCAACATTAAGGGTCAGATTGAATGGATTTAATCTTCATTTAGTGTCCAAATCCCTCCTGCTGATGGTGCATAATATGGGTCCAAAGTACAACACAATACATTGAAGGCTGTTTTTGCAAAGGGGTTTAGCTTTCATATTGTGTGGAGCAAACTAAGATTTAAAGGTGATGTTTTTTGTATCAGTTTTTCTTTTGTCAATTTCAGTTAGCTTGCTAGCATGCTATCTTAGTCATTAAACTCAAAGTGAAAGACAAAATTTCTGATCAAGTGGGTCAGGTTGCTATGTTGCTCTTCCCATTCCAAACAGTTGGAGTTGTCTGCCAGAGTCTTCCAGAACTCATCAGAACCAGATCGACTCACGCCTCCGATGATTTTCACAAGCTGTAACGCAAAATAGACAATAAAAAAACCTTGAGAAATCTGGAAGAAACCAAGAAGATATGTTTGAATTAAATTGACGTAACTTTTCCATGATATTCTATTTATTGTTGGGACCAGTCAAACAAATCTGTGTATCTAGATAGGTAGGTATACTTCATTGATCCCAAACTGGGAAATTTGCAAACCTAATCTTGTCTGGAGTGTTGTTTTTGTCTCCCTCTGCCTGCCTGAGTGTGAAAATTCTAGATTTGGTTTGTTTTTTGTAGCCACGTCTTCATCATGTGCCCAAAGTCACACCCAAATCCTTTTTTGGGCAACTTCCTGCCATTGTTCTTTTACCTCCATTTTCTCAGTTCACCTGTGTCTCATTTTGAATTGATTAGTTGAGTATTTTACCCCTGCCTTTGTCAGATAGTGACATTGTGTGTGGTGTGTTACCTGACTGCCATGTGAGTAAAAGCATTAGAAGTTAATTGTTTTTGACTTTGCCTGTTTTTTATTGAAGTCTTCTGCCTTAACCTGCCTGAACCTGGACTCTGTTTTGCTGGACTGTGTGTAAATAAATCTTCATTCCAGTCTGTGATTGGTTCCCATTCTGAGTAATGACTCACATGCAGATGATTCATTTTCATTGGTAACTGAGCTATAAAACAGACGAGGCGATCGAGAACTAAAGTCCTTTTCAGACCCTTCTCTCTGGGGGGTTCACCAACACAACGGGCCTCAACATTTTTCTTGCTGGAATGCATTTACAAATTTTTTTGTTTGCATGTCCAATAAATAATGTCCATTAAAGATGTGAAACTTGGATTAACCTGGAAAAACCTCAAGTAGATCAGGAGAAACTGTAACCTGTGATCTACAATTGCTCGTCTCTTGAACCTGTGTTGGTTTTTATTGCACCAAGAGTTGTCTTACAAAAATTTGTTGTACACTTGTGTTTGATGACATTAAGGGCATTCCGTTCTGGAATGTTTCTTGCGTTTCAGTTCGATGTAATAAGGGAAATTCTATGTTCAGGATATTACACACACCGTGGTACATTTTACTCATTTGCTGTGGAACCTGGACCTCACCTCTGAGGTTAAATCTATATTTATTTTTTGAAATCCTCCAGCAAACACAGAATCCAGTTTCAACCAATGATACGCTGTCATCAACGTGTCCTACCCAACTGACGTCCGGAAGAGTCAGCACTCACTCATATAAATGCTGACGATGTCATGAGGCCCACTTGGTTGAACGTCCTGCAGCATCATGAATCTGTGCTTCGGCGGTTACATCCTATTGGCCGGCGTGTTCCTGAGCGTATCGGCTCTGACGCCTGAAGACTGCCAGCCCTTGATCACGCCAGTGTCTCTGGCTGATCACAGCGTGGTAAGCCTTCCTCATTCCTGCCTGAGACTAGCTTAATATCAGCATGTTTATCTGCGATACCATTAGTGATTTCATTTATGTGTAGGTTCTCCGTTATCCAGGTCGTGGTTATCTAAACCTATTAAGTCAATCCACTGGACTTGCAGAAAGTTTCTTTTAGACTTTTCTCCTCTCATCCAAGAGGCTTCTTCAGTTCTAGTGGTGGTTGGCCTAAACCTGTGACATGTGGTCAGTGGTATTTATATTCCAACCATTGTCGAAACACTCCATGTAGAGACTTCCTGTTTGTTGTGCTGTTAATCCTGATGTCTCTTGGGGGCATGAGTCCAGATTATAATTCACATTTTGATTACTGATACTTTATTGTGAAGTGAAACCAGAAATGGAAGCCCCTGTTGCCTGTGTGTAAACATTAACACTGACTTTATAGCATTAAAGTCAGTTTCAGCACCAAACGGCAGCCAACAGGTCGATTAAGGACTGCCTGATGTTTCCATGCAGTTACACGGACAGCACCACTTCCTGGCTGGATACACGGATCATGAGGCACTGAAGTTATTCCTGAAGGTGATCCAAAGCACCTGGGTCAGATTCTCTGCATCAGAGTCCAATCCCAAAGAAGTGGTGTTGTTTGAGGACAACAAGATGTGAGTCAACACTGGCATATTTTGGACAAAGGCATTGATTTACCAGGAAACGTCCAAAAACAAAGGAAGAAAATGAATCAATAGATTTTTATGATTAGTCACTTTTACAAAAATAAAGTTTTGATTACATAATTTCCTTTTGATAAAGTTTTTATCTATATATAGGGAGATGTTGATAGTGGATTAGGTTTATGTAGCGCTTCTGGACACTCGGATGCTTTACATTGGATCCATTATTTATCCATACACACAGCACAGAGAGTGAGGGTGGGCTTCAACCTTGAGTTTACTGGAAAGGCAACTGGGGAGGACGATGGATGTATTTGAAGAAACTCTTCCTCTGTGTTTTTCCAGAAATGGACAATGCTATGAGTCAAGCTACAACGCAATGATTGAAGGAGACAAAATCACAATGTTGCGTAAGTTACCTGATGTATCTCCAGTCCATTGTTGTGTGTGTGTGTGTGTGTGTGATGATGGTGAGGGTATAAAAGTCAATGATGTAGTTTCTGGTAACGGTGTGAAGGGGTTGGGACTGAAGCAGGAAGACCACATCTATGTGGACATCTGGTCGCTGCTCGGTGGGACCTAGCAATCAATGTTGTCCAGTTAGTTGTTCCTGTTCCAGTAAAATGGCTCAACATATATTTGATGCACTGGTATGAGATGTGGTTGAAGATGTCAGGTTGAATGAGTCCAACAGGACCCCCACTGAGCTCACAATGGGGGATCCATCAGGTTTAGGTGTTTCCTGCTCAGCACGTAGATTAGTACTAAACATTAATTTTGTTAACTTCCTGTTGTACTCCTGGAGTCGGCTCCAAAAACCATGCTAGAAGCAATGAAATTTTTATTTTCATATTTAGAGTGGTCCAGTGGTTAACTGGTGGTATGAATGCAGGCTGTTAGCCAACTAGCTAACCACACGAGCTTGTTGTTCCTTTAGTTCACAAACCTTTTTGTTTCTGTCCTCAGTCACCAACTGGACATCGGTGGTCGAGCTGCTGCCCAGCGTTGACGGTTGTCACGTATTCAACTTCAACAACACCGTTAGAAACATCGACGAGTTCCTACATATGTTTAACATGAACAAAACTTTTGGCGACGTGGAGATACACCCTCGTTCTTTTTATCTGATGTGTACGAGTCAGAGAAATTTCTTCCAAGTTTCTTCCATGTGAAAGGTGTCGTCCAGCGTTAACGTTTGGTTTTGGTCTTGCAGGTAAACAATCGTCTGTGACGGACTCGGACTTGGAAAGTTTCAAGAAGCAAGCGGGCTGCCTCGGCTACTCTGGAGAACCTACCTTCAAACACGACCCGAAGAATGGTGCTTCACCTTCACATCTGCTAGAACAGGATATGTGCTGTAAGACAGACGTCTTTACCTCCATCTCTCTCTGCAGGGTTCTGTACTGAAGGGACTGGCACTGTTCTGGACTTCTAAAACCAAGAACTTCGTGGGACAAATCTGAAGATGACAAAACAAGACTTTTATTCAGGATGGTTTTGACTAAATAAAACTTTTTTTTTTACCAGTTGTCCGAAATTCATTGGTTTTCTTTGTGTTCAAAGTGCCACGTCTGTACTTGCATATTCTATTCTTACATAGCTAACAAGACCAACTAACTGTTAGCTGCAAACAGCCAAATCGGCTAACTTTGAATGGAATCTATTGACTGAAAACAAAGTTCCAACTCAAAGCTAGCATTGGCTGACGCAATGTCAAAATTTAGTATCAGATTTGATTTAACCTTCATTTAGCGTCCAAAGTACAACACAAGACGTCGAAGGCTATCTTTTCCAAAGGGGTTCAGTTTTTCAACTGTGTGGCGTAAAGCAGATATCGAGGTGATGTTTGTTGTGTAATTATTTCTATTGTACCTCTTAGTTTAGCTTGTTAGCTTGCTATTTTAGCTATTAAACTCACAGTGGAACACATGTGTTCTAATCAAATGAGTCAGGTCTATGTTGCTCTTTGATTCCAAACTGCTGGAGTCGTCTGCCAAGGTGTAAAGCAGAAAATACAAAAACAAAAATCCATGAAAAATCTAGAAGAAATTTAGACGATAGGAAATTTTCACTGTTTTCATTAAATTACGAGAAAATCTTTATCCCAATCTGTGGTTGATTCCTGTTTTTGAGTCATGACACATTAACACAAATGAGATGATCAAGAACTAATGTCCTTTTGAGGTCCTTGTCTCTGGGGGGTTCACCAACACAACAGGCCTCTCTTCCTGTTCTCTTTAGGACTCTGGCAGCAGATGGCGGTGATGACATCACAAGATTCACTTCCTTCTCCCTCTACTCCTTTACTTTCTTCTTCCTCATTATACCACCGTGGTACATTTTACTCATTTGCTGTGGAACCTTGTCCTCACCTCTGAGGTTAAATCTGTATTTATTTTTTGAAAACCTTAAGCAAACACAGAATCCAGTTTCAACCAATGATACGCTGCTATTGGCGCATCCTACCCAACTGATGTCCAGACGAGTCAACACCCACTCATATAAATGCTGACGATGTCATCAGGCCCACTTGGTTGAACGTCCTGCAGCATCATGAATCTGTGCTTCGGCGGTTACATCCTATTGGCCGGCGTGTTCCTGAGCGTATTGGCTCTGACACCTGAAGAATGCCAGCCCTTGATCACGCCAGTGTCTCTGGCTGATCACAGCGTGGTAAGCCTTCCTCATTCCTGCATGAGACTAGCTTAATATCAGCATGTTTATCTGCTATACCATCAGTCATTTCATTTCTGTGTAGGTTCTCCGTTATCCAGGTCATGGTTATCTAAACCTATTAAGTCAATCCACTGGACTTGCAGAAAGTTTCTTTGAGACTTTTCTCCTCTCATCCAAGAGGCTTCTTCAGTTCTAGTGGTGGTTGGCCTAAACCTGTGACATGTGGTCAGTGGTATTCATATTCCAACAACCATTGTCGAAACCCATCTGTCATTTCAGTTTTGAAATGTAATTTTAAATCAAATGTGAATCATTTAGAAAACTATTGCTTCATGTAGAGACTTCCTATTTGTTGTGCTGTTAATGCTGGTGTCTCTTGGGGGCGTAAATCCAGATTATAATTCCCTTTTTGATTACTGATATTTCATTGTGAAGTGACTTTATAGCAATTACAGTCAGTTTCAGTCAGTTTCAGCCTCATTCCCCACTGCCTTCTCCGAATGGGGAATGAGGTCCTTCCACAAGTGAAAGAGTTTAAGTATCTTGGGGTCCTGTTCACGAGTGAGGGAACAATGGAGCGTGAGATTGGACGGAGAATTGCAGTCGCTTTACTGCACTTCTTCTTTTCCTTTCGGCTTTTCCCTTCAGGGGTCGCCACAGCGAATCAGTTGCCTCCATCTAACCCTGTCTTCTGCATCCTCTTCTCTCACACCAACTACCTTCATGTCCTCTTTCACTACATCCATAAACCTCCTCTTTGGTCTTCCTCTAGGCCTCCTGCCTGGCAGTTCAAAACTCAGCATCCTTCTACCAATATATTCACTATCTCTCCTCTGGACATGTCCAAACCATCTCAGTCTGGCCTCTCTGACTTTATCTCCAAAACCTCTAACATGTGCTGTCCCTCTGATGTACTCATTCCTGATCCTATCCTTCCTGGTCACTCCCAGAGAGAACCTCAGCATCTTCATCTCTGCTACCTCCAGCTCTGTCTCCTGTCTTTTCCTCAGTGACACTGTCTCTAGACCAAACAACATCGCTGGTCTCACCACAGTTTTGTACACCTTTCCTTTCATTTTAGCTGAAACTCTTCTATCACACATCACACCTGACACTTTTCTCCACCCATTCCATCCTGCCTGGACACACTTCTTCACCTCTTTTCCACACTCTCCATTGCTCTGGACTGTTGACCCTAAGTACTTCAAATCCTCCACCTTCTTGATCTCTTCTCCCTGTAACCTCACTCTTCCACTTGGGTCCCTCTCATTCACACACATGTACTCTGTCTTACTGCGGCTAACCTTCATCCCTCTCCTTTCCAGGACAAACCTCCACCTCTTCCCTGCTCTCACTGCAGATCACAATGTCATCTGCAAACATCATAGTCCATGGAGATTCCTGTCTAACCTCGTCTGTCAGCCTGTCCATCACCATAGCGAACAAGAAGGGGCTCAGAGCTGATCCCTGATGCAGTCCCACCTTGAACTCCTCTGTCACACCTACAGCACACCTCACCACTGTCTTACAGTCCTCATACATGTCCTGCACCGCTCTAACATACTTCTCTGACACTCCAGACTTCCTCATACAATACCACAGTTCCTCTCTGGGCACACTGTCATAAGCTTTCTCCAGATCTACAAAAACACAATGCAGCTCCGTCTGGCCTTCTCTGTACTTCTCTATCAACATCCTCAAAGCAAATACTGCATCTGTAGTACTCTTTTTTGGCATGAAACCATACTGCTGCTCACAAATGTTCACTTCTGCCCTTAGTCTAGCTTCCACTACTCTTTCCCATAACTTCATTGTATGGCTCATCAGCTTTATTCCTCTGTAGTTGCCACAACTCTGCACATCTCCCTTGTTCTTAAAAATGTGCACCAGCACATTTCTCCTCCATTCCTCAGGCATCTTCTCACTATCTAAGATCCTGTTGAACAACCCAGTCAGAAACTCTACTGCCACCTCTCCTAGACACTTCCAAACCTCTACAGGTATATCATCAGGACCGACTGCATTTACACTCTTCATCCTCTTCAGTGCCCTCCTCACTTCATCCTGACTAATCTTTGCTACTTCCTGGTCCACAACAGTCACCTCTTCTAGTCTTTGTTCTCTCTCATTTTCCACGTTCATCAACTCTTCAAAGTACTCTTTCCATCTTCCCATCACACTGCTGGCACCTGTCAATAGACTTCCATCCCTATCCTTAATCACCCTAACCTGCTGCACGTCCTTCCCATCTCTGTCTCTCTGTCTTGCCAACCGGTATAGATCAGTCTCTCCCTCCTTACTGTCCAACCTAGCATACAAGTCAGCATAAGCCCCTTGTTTGGCCTTTGCTACCTCTACCTTCACCTTACGCTGCATCTCCCTGTACTCCTGTCTACTCTCCTCAGTCCTCTCAGTGTCCCACTTCTTCTTAGCTAACCTCTTTCTTTGTATACACTCCTGTACCTCCTCATTCCACCACCAAGTCTCCTTATCTACTTTCCTTCCAGATGACACACCAAGTACTCTCCTACCTGTCTCCCTGATCACATTAGCTGTAGTTGTCCAGTCATCTGGAAGCTCCTCCTGGTCTCCCAGAGCCTGTCTTAACTCCTTCCTAAAGGTCATGCAACACTCTTCCTTTTTTAGCTTCCACCATTTCGTCCTCTGCTCTGCCTTTGCCCTCTTCATCTTCCTCACCACCAGAGTCATCCTACACACCACCATCCTATGCTGTTTGGCTACACTCTCACCTACCACTACTTTGCAGTCACTGATCTCCTTCAGGTTACACCGTCTACACAAGATGTAGTCTACCTGTGTGCTCCTACCACCACTCTTATAGGTCACCCTATGTTCCTGCCTCTTCTGGAAGAAAGTATTCACTATAGCCATTTCCATCCTTTTTGCCATGTCAACTACCATCTGTCCTTCTGCATTCCTCTCCTGGATACCAAACCTGCCCATCACCACCTCATCACCTCTGTTTCCTGCACCAACATGTCCATTGAAGTCTGCACCAATGACAACTCTCTCACTTCTCATTATGCTCTGCATCACTTCATCAAAGTCCATCCAGAATTTCTCCTTCTCCTCCAGCTCACATCCTACCTGTGGAGCATACCCACTAACAACGTTGAACATCACACCTTCTATTTCTAGCTTCAGACTCATCACTCTATCCGACACTCTTTTTACCTCCAGGACATTCCTAACAAACTCCTCCTTCAAGATAACTCCTACTCCATTTCTCTTCCTATCTACATCATGACAGAACAACTTGAACCCTGCTCCTAAACTTCTAGCCTTGCTACCTTTCCACCTGGTCTCCTGGACACACAGTATGTCTACCTTCCTCCTCTGCATCAGGTCAACCAACTCTCTACCTTTTCCTGTCATAGTTCCAACATTCAGCGTCCCTACTCTCTGTCCTATACTTTTGTCGTTCCTCTTCTCTCTCTTCGTACAAACACACTTGCCTCCTCTCCTTCTTCGATCTTCTTTGATTAGTTATACTTTATTGTGAAGTGAAACCAGAAATGGAAGCTTTTGTTGCCTGTGTGTAAACATTAACACTGACTTTATAGCATTAAAGTCAGTTTCAGCACCAAACATCGGTCAACAGGTCGAGTAATAACTGCCTTATATTTGCATGCAGATATATGGACAGCACCACTTCCTGGCTGGATACACGGATCATGAGGCACTGAAGTTATTCCTGAAGGTGACCCAAAGCACCTGGGTCAGATTCTCTGCATCAGAGTCCAATCCCAAAGAAGTGGTGTTGTTTGAAGACAACAAGATGTGAGTCAACACTGGCATCTTTGGGACAAATACAAGGCATTGATTTACCAGGAAACATGTCCGAAAAGAAAAGAAGGAAGTGAAGCAATAGAGTTTGAAGATTAGTCCAAGTTTTACGATAATAAAGTTTAGATTACACAATTTCCTTCAGGATTGATAAAGTTTTTATCTATCTCTACATCTATCGCTATATATCTATCTCTATCTGTCCATCTAGGTTGATGTAATTATAAAAATGGATTAGGTTTATGTAGCGCTTTTCTGGACACTCTGGACGCTTTACATTGTATACATTATTTATCCATGTACACAGCACATAGAGTGGAAGGAGGAATTCAACCTCGAGTTTACTGGAAAGGCAACGGGGGAGAGGATGGATGGATGTATCTGAAGGAACTCTTCCTGTGTTTTTCCAGGAATGGACAATGCTATGAGTCAAAGGTCAATGCAATGATTGAAGGAGACAAAATCAAAATGCTGGGTAAGTTACCTGATGTATCTCCAGTCCATTGTTGTGTGTGTGTGTGTGTGTGTGTGTGTGTGTGTGTGTGTGTGTGTGTGTGTGTGTGTGTGTGTGTGTGTGTGTGTGTGTCTGTGTGTGTGTGTGTGTGTGTGTGTGTGTGTGTGATGACGAGGGTATAAAAGTCAATGATGTGGTCTCTGGTAACTTTTGTGGAAGGGTTGGGCCTGAAGAAAGAAGACCACATCTTTGTTTTTGTATTCAAGATATCAGGGATGGTGGACAGCTGGTCCAGCATCCCTGATATCTGGGTGGGACCAGTGCTAATCAATGTTGTCCAGTTAGTTGTTGCTGTTCCAGTAAAATGGCTCAACATACCGTATATGTGATGCACTGGGATGAGGTATGGTTAAAGATGTCAGGTTGAATGAGTTCATCAGGACCCCCACTGAGTTCACAATGGGGGATCCATCAGAGTTAAATGTTTCCTGCTCAGCACGTAGATTAGTGCAAAACATTAATTTTGTTAAATTCCAGTTGTACTCCTGGAGTCAGTCCCAGATGTCTGCATCAAAAACCACATTAGAAGCAACAAAATCATTTTATTTCGCAGTTCAATGACTAACTGGTGGTGTAAATGCAGGCTGTTAGCCAACTAGCTAACCACACTAGCATGTTGTTAGACTTTTAGTTCACAAACCTTTTTGTTTCTGTCCTCAGTCACCAACTGGACATCAGTGTTCGAGGTCCTGCCCAGCATTGATGGTTGTCACGCATTCAGCTTCAACAACACCGTCAGAAACATCGACGGGTTCCTACAGATGTTTAACATCGACAAAACTTTTGGCGACAAGGAGTTACACGCTTGTGGTTTATATCTGATGTGTACGAGTCAGAAAAATTTCTTCCGAGTTTCTTCCATGTGAAAAATGTGGTCCCGCGTTAACGTTTGGTTTTATATCTTACAGGCAAACAATCGTCTCTGACGGACTAGGACTTGGAAAGTTTCAAGAAGCAAGCAGGCTGCCTTGGCTACTCTGGAGAACTTGACTACCAATACGACCCACAGAATGGTGCGTCACCTTCACATCTGCTAGAACAGGATATGTGCTGTTAGACAGACGTCTTTACCTTCATCTCTCTCTGCAGGGTTCTGTACTGAAGGGACTGGCATTGTTCTGGACTTCTAAAACCAAGGACCAAGAACTTCCTGTGACAAATCTGAAGTAGAAAGTCCAAACAAGACGGTTTTATTCAGGATGGTTTTAACCAAATAAAAAATTATTTTCAATACAGGTGTCTGAAATTCATTGGTTTTCTTTATGCATATGCAGATGTGTCACTTTGAACACAATCTATTCCTACACTGCTAACAAGAGCAGCTAACTGTTAGCTGCAAACAGCTAAATCAGCTAACTTTGAACGGAATCTATCAACTAAAAACAAAGTTTTAACTCAAAGCCAACATTGTCGACGCAATGTCGACATTTAGTATCAGATTTAATTGATTTAACCTTCATTTAGCGTCCAAAGTACAACACAAGACGTTGAAGGCTATCTTTTCCAAAGGGGTTCAGTTTTTCAATTATGTGACGTAAAGCAAGATATCAAAGTGATGTTTGTTGAATAATTATTTCTATTGTACCTCTTAGTTTAGCTTGTTAGCATGCTAGCTTAGCTATTAAACTCACAGTGGAACACGTGTTCTTATCAAATGAGTCAGGTTGCTATGATTCTCTTTCATTCCAAACAGCTGGAGTCGTCTGCCAAGCTGTAAAGCAAAATATACAAAGATAGAGATCGCAACCTATCTTATTATTTATTGTAATCTAAACATTTATGAACCCTCCCCATACTGATATTAAACCACTTTCTATCTGTGTTACCTTTTCCCACACTCTTATAGACTGTTTGAAGCATTTTTGTATTTCACAAAAGTCCGGAACGAGCGCACTTCCGGATGCCGTCAGCCAATACAATGCGCGTATGGTATCACGTGACTGCTGACCAGATGAGGTGGAGTCGCAATCATTGAAGATCGCGCGAGGGCACACTGTAATGCAAAACATATTATTATAAATATATCGAAAATTCTTTATATGTACGATGTGTGCATATGTACCTTGCATACTCCGATGACTTTCACTGAATCATATTGACCACCGTTTTGTCTTTTCCTCGCAGCTCTAGATTAAGGACACTTAACACATTTTTTAGACAATTTGTGAACATTGAATGTTTATTTTGGGTTGTCATTACTTTTGACCTCATGATGTCATCTTCGTGAGCTGTGCTTCCTTTCCTCAGTCCAGTTTTGGCTATGCTTGAGGAGGGTGAGTCTGTTCAGAGCTCCTGATAAATAAAGTTTAACAGGTTCTACAAGTTGATAAAACTACTAGAAATGACAGAATATAGATGAAGTGCTTTAGTTTCTGCTAAGTTTAAACATGAATGGAATGTTTGGTCAAGTACTGTCTATTTCACAAGAAAGATTTCTGAGACCCTGCAGCATTGTTTTTGTATATATTTTTTTTAATGTGTGTGTTCCATCCCACTCATGGTCCACATTCTTTCCATTGTGTTGCTCCATTTTGTGCAGAGACAAGAAATGTTCAAGATAGAATTAAAAACAACCACTTTTAGCTGAACTTTTGTATCGGTACATCATTCACACAACACAGGTTACAGTGGGAACCTTGTCCTCACCTCTGAGGTTAAATCTATATCTTTTGAAAACCTTCAGCAAACACAGAATCCAGTTTCAACCAATGATACGCTGTCATCAACGTGTCCTACCCAACTGACGTCCAGACAAGTCAACATCCGCTCATATAAATGCTGACGATGTCATCAGTCGCAGTTGGTTGAACGTCCTGCAGCATCATGAATCTGTGCTTCGGCGGTTTCGTCCTATTGGCCGGCGTGCTCCTGAGCATATCGGCTCTGACGCCTGAAGAATGCCAGCCCTTGATCACGCCAGTGTCTCTGGCTGATCACAGTATGGTAAGCCCTCCTCATTCCTGCACAAAACATTAGCTTAGCATTAGCCTGTTTATGTGCAACGCAATGGGTCTTTTCATTTTTCAATAGACGCTCCATATATAGAGACTTCATGTATGTTGTGCTGTTAATCCCTGTGTCACTTTGGGGACTTGAATCCAGATTATAATTCCCATTTTGATTATTTCACTTTGAAGTGAAAACAGAAATAGAAGCTTCTGTTGCCTGTCTGAACACTGACAATTTTAGCATTAAAGGTCCCATAATCTTTTAAATCAATTTCACACAGCTGTCAGACGTCCAACTACACTGTATTCAAAATGTATTGCCGCATGGTCCTGAATTTCAATCATTGATTCGAGTACATCCGAGAACAGACTGTTTCTGTATCTGCCCCTTTAAATGCTTATGAGCTGCGTTCGTCAACGCCTTCCTTGACTGATATACGTCGCTCTCATAAAGAGGATGTGGCTCATGGTAGCATGGTAGTCTCTGTCTCCAGTCATCTGTACATGTTGTCAGACATTTTAAAAGGCCAACCAATCTCCTTCACCCTCATATTAACAGACTGGACTGAAGAGGAGCTAAATATTTCAAGCTGACTTCACCATACTCATAGGCAATTGTAAATAAGATAGAAAAGTGGCAACTCTTTCCTGTGGCCTGGGTGCAGTTAGCAAGTCCTGTTTTGGTGGGCATACTCTTTTTGTAAGGGCCAATGTCAAGGCAAAGCCATAGTTGTACTGACCATCATTTCTGAAGAAAGCCACAGCAAAGCGGTTCACACACACAAACAAACTTGGGCAACGTTATCATCAAAAAAGAAACGCAACCACTCAGCTGGGACCGAATAGAAGCACTTATCTTGACTTGTACACCTTGTGTGTCTGGCTCGTAGCGACAACTTTACCGTTGGACACACTGAACTTCATCTTCAGAAGAACACCCTCTTATCTGGAGGGAGGGAAGTGTTCTCGCACAGACAGGGCTGGGCTAAGCAAATCACTCCTGTTTTTGAGCACCGGTTCGTGAGTTTGTGCGCTCCAAAGTCAATGCAGGAGATATTTGTTTTCCAGATGATTAGGGAGGATCACTATATATTTGGAGATAAGAAAATAAGTGTATTTCATAATATGGGACCTTTATCATTCAGCTGCAGCCCCAAACAGAAGTCAACAGGTTGAGTAAGAACTGTCTGATGTTTGCATGCAGATACACGGACGGTACAATTTACTGGCTGGATACGCGGATCATGATGCACTGAAGTCCATCCTGAAGGTGACCGAAAGCTCCTGGCTCACATTCTCTCCATCGGAGTCCAATCCCAATCAAGTGGTGATGTTTGAGGCCAACAAGATGTGAGTCAACACCAGCATCTCCTGGACAATGAAGGCGTTGTTTCACCAGGAAACATGTCCGAAAAGAAAAGGAAATGAAGCAATAGATTTATAGGAAAAGTCAAGGTTTTATGATGTTGGATGGATGGATGGATGGATGGATGGATGGATGGATGGTTTTTGAGGGAACTCTTTCTTTTTTTTTTTTTTTGTCTTGTCTGCATGTATTCTCATAGTTTAACCCCATAAAAGGGGGTGAACCTTTTTTGAGATCAATGCTTATTTTAGTCTTGCAGCAAAATCTTTTATATATTTTAATGCGTGCATGTGACCGTTACCAATCCTCTCTGGTAACTAAATTGTCAGTCTTTATTAGAATTTCCTATTGTGAGCCAGAGAGGGGGGTGCTGCACCTCTGTGAGTTAAGGGGGAAGGAAAAAAGGAGACAGGGAGAGAGAACATAAACAAGGTAGTGGATAGACAGGCAGTGCTGTTGGGGTGAAAAAGGTTTAGGCTGTTTTATTCTATCTTAGAACTGATATCTCAACACCAATGTTACAAAACATCAGATTAGTGGAGGTCCTGATAGTATAGAATAGACCACCAGAGGAAACCAGTGTAGGAGGAAGATAGAGGGCATAAGATTGTGATGACTGAAGTGAGACTCCTCACGTTCTGACGGGACCCAATGGTTCTCAATGACTGGACTCGACAGGAGCTGGTAAGCCCTGACCCAACATGCATGTGTGATGAAACCAACACCCAGATAGGCTACCAGAACTCAACAGGGCCACGCTAACCGAGCACTCCCAACCCCGGCAGCCAGGAGCATCAAGAAGCCACCACCCGAATAGCCACCGGGGACACCGAGAACCACGTAGACCCGGGGACCCAGAGGAGGCAGCGGCCGCCACCGCCAGGGCGCACCGGCCAGGCCCAAGTGGCACGAGGCAAGGAGGCCCCCCCATCACCCCCCCCATCCCGCCCCGCCACATCCCTCAACCCCCCACCCCCATCCACCACGCCCACACCCCGCCCAATCCCCCAACCCTAGGGGACAGGAATGCCCCCCGCAGCCCCAGGGGCCAGCCGCAGTGACCGGGCGACATGTGACTCACCCCCCTACATAGCCCCCCTAGACCGGACATGGGGTATTGCAACCCCACATGCCCGTCAAGCCTCCCGCAAGCGCGGGCAGACCAGAGATAGGGCCCACACCAACCCTCCAGATACGGCAGAGATCCCCAGCGGGCCGCAAGCCCCCCCGCACCGCCGCCCACAATTGGAAAGCCGACCACAGACAGCCAGCCCCCGCACACCGCCGGTCGTCCGAGGCAGCCCATGCCAGGCCCTATCAGAGGCCCACCGTAGCCAACCCGCCCACAGGTGCCCCCACGCCGAGCCCCGCCCATGGCCCAGGTCCATCGGAAAACCGACGGCAACGCCATCCCACGCCCCAGCACCCAGCAATGTAAACCAACTGCCGGCCACCAACCGCAGATCCCCGGCCAACAGCGGCGGCAAGGCACATGCCACAAAGCCAACCTAACGCGCCACGCCCGATAGGCCAGCAGGTGAGCCGTGCAGCACCCACAGGTAGATGGGAGACAGGGTCCGCGGGGGAGAAGTCAAGCCGCTCAGCAACCATCCCGCCCCCAAGCGCAGCGACGACTTCGTACCACCCAACCACCCCCGCATCCACGGGCCATCCCCCTGCAGCCCGACCCCCAGGCCAGGCCAGACAGCCCACACACCGCCCCACCCCCACATCAGAGCCACAGCGCCACATCCCCGGTCCCCACCGCCGCGCGGCAAATCAACGGCCACGACCTACAACCAGCAGCCACCAACAACAATTCGGCCGCCATAGAACGCCCGCAACCAAGCCCAACCCCCCAGCAGCCCAAGCCGAGCCGCAGGCCCAGGTCATACAGCCCCTCCCCAGCCATAGGCCCCAGAGGGCCGCGCCCCACCAGAAGCGCCATGTTGTGTGGAGTCTACACTACCCTCCCTGTTATTATGCTTCTTCGATCCCTGACGAGAAAGCTCCCAACCCTGTGTTCCTGTGCTACCTAGTGTGGGATGTGGTGCATTAAAAATTTGAAGGGGAAGCCAAGCGCTGTCCAGACTACTCCAATCATCGCAGGGCCCCCTCCAAAGTGTGTGTGTGTGTACGTTGCATTTAAATTGGAGGATGGGGGGAGACAAGTTAGGCGTATATGGGGAGGATACAGCGCCCTAGAGCACTGCAATCCGCCCCACAACCATGCCCACTGCCCTCACCCCCATCCATTCCCAAAGCCCTAACTGTGCCCTGCATGTGCCTAAAAGTTATTATGTATAGTGCAGTGTGAGATATGTGAAGTGAACATTAGGAGGCAATCTGGTGCGGGCCCGGCCCACATGAACAGGGCCATGAGGAGGACCAGGATCGCAGCCGGTCAACACCCCCGAGCCCGCAACACGGCACGGCCAAGACCACCAGGGCGCCGGCAAGGCCACAGGCGCCTGGCGTCCCCCAAAGCTACCGATGACCTACTGGCAACCGGCCCAGGCCACCAACCCGCCCCACAACAGTAACAACCCAGAGACGCACCACCATGGCACCACAGAGGGGAATGAAGGCGATGCATGCACCACCCCACCAGGCACGGCCGCCGGACCACAGAGGGCCAGTCCCACACGACCGAGGCCAGCGAGTAGCCCAAAGCCACCACACCGCCCAGGGGAGGCAGCCGCCGAACAGCCAGCCCCCCCCCCCCACCAACCCCATCCCCTCCCCCTCACGTCTAACCACTGAACAAACCAATGGTGCCACACCGCCCACAATCCAGCCACACACACCAGGCCAGGTGCCCCGGCATCACAACATATGCCCACCAACCACCGCCAACCGAACACCACCGGCCAACCGCCAGCAGCCAGCCCACCCCCGACGCACCGAGGCATTTTCCAGCGCCACCACTGGTCCACCAGCCAGACCAAAGGTCAAGCGCAGGCCCAACGAAACAGGGCCCATGAGCGGACAGCAGACGGCGCGCCACCAACAAAGCCCGATCTCCAGCCAGCCACACCAGCCCGCAGCGTGACAGCCCCAGCAGCACCCAGCAGACCCCCCACCGCAAACAGCGACACGGAGACTGAACCCACGGCCCACCCGGAATCCCCGCCGCACCCGGATACCGTGTGATAGGGTGTGTCATCCCTCTGCCCAACCCCACCCTAACCCCGCCCACCACCCCGAGAGGGAACACCCAGCTCCCCAGCCAACCCCAAGGACGCGGAGGGCCCCCAACCCCTACGAGGCAGGAGAGGGACGGGAAGAGGCGGGCAGAAAGGAGAGGAGAGACGAGGATGAAGCAGAGCAGAGACGGGAGAAAGGAGCAACAGGATGGGCCACCCACCACACACCCCACAGGCCAACCCAGAGCGCCCCAGAGGAGACAGGCCCAGCCACCCCCAAATCCCCAGAGACCCCAGGAACTCAGCACCCCCAGGGCCCAAAGGGCGAGACAACTGATACAACAGCCGCCAGGGCGAGGAGTCAGGGCCAGGCAGGCCCCAGAGGTCCAGAGAGCAAACCCAGGCGTAAGATGGAGAGGGGTCCCCTAGTGCATGCACATATCCATGGTGTCCCAGATCCATCATTGCACTATAAGGTGGCAGAAGAGACATAGGTTAGTCATCAGATCAGATCATGAGCGCAGACAGCATGTTCAGAAACATATCAGTTGTGTGAGAATGGAAGCATACGCTGACAGGCAAGAGAAAGCTAAAAATTTATATTTAAAGATCAAATAAATGGAGACCATTTTTCTGTAAATGATGCCAATTGTTTTTTTCAAGCAGCAGATATTTTCTCGAGCGAAATGTGATCAATGAGGAGATTCAACCAATGGATGATGTTTAGGGTTTTTTTTATCTTTCCAATTGACCAAAATGGTTTTCTTGGCAATGGCAAGAGCTACAAGTGTGGGCTGTAACTGAGCGTGAGGTGAGGCCGTTTCTGTTAGATCGCCAAGTAGGCAGATGTTTGGAGATTGTGGAATCCTGCAGTCTAACATAGAGGACAGTTTCTGAGTAACTGATACCCAAAATTGATTGACGGGTGAACATAGCCAAAGGGCATGAAAGTAAGTGTCGATTGTGTTTTGTGTGCATTGGGTGCATATAGCTGTTTTACAGAAACCCATTTTAAATAATCTATGTTGTGTTATATGGGCTCTATGAAGTACTTTAATTGAATTAGTTGTAAATTAGAGTTCTTTGTCATCTTAAATGTATTTCCGCAAATCTCGGTCCAAGAGTCATAGTCCAGAGACCAGAGAAGGTTGTAATTAGTGTACATACTTCCTTCACTGATGTATTTGGATTTTCTAGATAAAGTAAAATGTCATCCGCATATAAGTTTATTTTGTGTTCTGACACCTGAGAGCCAGATACCTTTAATATTCAGGTTTTGACGTATTGCTACTGCCAGCAGCTCAATGAATATTGCAAACAATAGGGGAGATAGAGGGCATCCCTGTCTGGTTCCTCTTTCTAAAGTGAAATTTGGTGAAATTATCCCATTAGTGGTAACTGTGGCCTTAGGTGAGTTATATAAGGTTGATACCCACCGGATAAACGATTCACCAAAGCCAAATTTATGAAGTAATGTGAAAAGAAAAGTCCAATTAACTTTGTCAAAGGCTTTTTCTGCATCAAGCGATATAACAATTGCTTTCCTGTTGTTGCGCTGTGTCAAGCTAATCAGACTGAGTAGTCTTCTAACATTGTTGGTAGCGTGTCGACCCTTAATAAATCCTGTTTGATCACTGTGAATTATTGATGGAATGATTTTCTCCAATCTGGAGGCAAGTGCTTTAGATATTATTTTAATGTCGGTGTTGATTAATGAAAGGGGTCTATAGCTAGAAGGATAAGTGGGATCTTTATCTGGTTTTAATAACAATTTTATTGCGGCTGTATTCATGTGACCGCTTATATAACCATTATTTTTTATTTCTGTTACTACTCTGAAGAAGAGAGGGGCTAACATTGACCAGAAATGTTTGAGAAATTCAGCAGGGAAACCATCTGGACCAGGTGCCTTACCTGCTGGCATACCGTCTAGCGCACTCTGTAATTCATTGATAGTCAGTGGAGCGTCTATGATGTCTCTGTCTTCAGATTTTAGTTTGGGTAGGTTTAGGTTGGCGAGGAAATTGTGGATATCTTCTTTGTTCGGTTTTACAGAATTTGAATATAAATTACGATAATATCTATAGAAGACGTCATTAATTTCTAAAGAGGGAACTCTTTCTCTGTTTTTCCAGGAATGGACAGTGTTATGAGTCAAGAGTCAACATGACGATTGAAGGAGACAAATCCACTATGTCGGGTAAGTTCCCTGATGTGACTCCAGTCCATTGCAGTGTCCGTGTGATGATGATGATAATGATGATGATGATGATGATGA
The DNA here is from genome assembly GCA_013358685.1 of Antennarius maculatus. Lineage (NCBI taxonomy): Eukaryota > Metazoa > Chordata > Actinopteri > Lophiiformes > Antennariidae > Antennarius > Antennarius maculatus. The sequence continues at coordinate 19,857,786 of CM023622.1, forward strand.
TGATGATGACGACCGTCAGAATAGAAGAAAATAATGTAGTCTCTGGTAAGGTAGTGGAAGGGTTGGGCCTGAAGCAGGAAGACCAAATCCATGTTTTTGGATTCAAGATGTCAAGCATGATGCTGTTAATAAATCACCTTCTTTTTCAGAAATGAATAAAAAAACGATTGGACATTGATATGTGAACATTCTTAAATAAAGAACTGATGATTCAATGGGGTGTCCTAATTTTTTCCCGACTGTATGTGGTGCACTGGGATGAGATGTGGTTAAAGATGTCAGGTTGAATGAGTCCATCAGGACCCCCACTGAGCTCACAATGGGGTATGCCATTAGGGTTACATTTTTCCTGCTCAACACATAGAGTAGTACTGAATATTAATTTAGTCAAATTCCCGTTGTACTCCTGGAGTCAGTTCCAGGTGGTAAAACATGTTGAATATATTCTGTGTTGCGCTGGCAACGGGTCTGGAGCATCTCCTCGCCTCACGCCTGCGGAAGTGGTATGGAAATGAATGAATGAACATACAACTGTCAAACATTTCACTACATTCTCTTGAAGCCCACGTTGGACATGGCAGATTTCACAATCCCCTGAATATTCAAGCACATTTAGTCTGAGACCAACAGCTTGTACAACCTGCAATCATCAGCGTACAACACGCAACACGATCTCTAGCTAAAAAAGAAATTCCAGCAATGGACCTGGATCTTAAACCACTTTATAAACAATGGAATTATTTTATATAGCAGTTCAATGGCCAACTGATGGGATGTATGCAGGTTGTTATCCAACTAGCTAACCACACTAGCTTGTTGTTCCACTTTCAGTTCTAACGCCTGACTGCTTCTGTCCTCAGTCACCAACTGGACGTCGGTGTTCCAAGTGCTGCCCAGCCCTGACGGTTGTCATGCATACACTGCCAACAACACCGTCAGAAACATTGACCCGTTCCTACAAATGTTGAAGATCAACAAAACTTTTGGCGACGTGGAGTTACACCCTCATGCTTTTTATCTGATGTGTACGAGTCAGAGAAATTTCTTCCAAGTTTCTTCCATGTGAAAGATGTCACCCAGCGTTAATGTTTAGTTTGGGTGTTACAGGCAAACAATCATCTCTGACGGACTCGGACTTGGAAAGTTTCAAGAAGCAAGCGGGCTGCCTCGGCTACTCTGGAGAACTTAGCTTCCACTACGACCCACAGAATGGTGCGTCACCTTCACATCTGGTAGAACAGGATATGTGCTGTAAGACAGACGTCTTTACCTCCGTCTCTCTCTGCAGGGTTCTGTACTGAAGGGGCCGGCATCTTTCTGGACTTCTGAAACCAAGAATCAAGAACTTTCTGTGACAAATCTGAAGTAAGAAAACAAAACAACGATGGTTTTAACCAAATAGCACAAATAAAAGATTTGTACTACATATGTCTGAAATGAGTTTTCTTTGGTTTCAAACTGACACGTTTGCACATTCATCATCCATTCCTACATTGCTAACAAGAGTAGCTAACACGGCTTTCAAACTTTTTGACTGGTTGGCCACACAAACTTCTAAAATGGATAGAAATGGATAAAGTATTTCTACTAATGCAAATGGCATGTATAAACCATTATATAAAAGTGTTTTGCCTTTAACAGGCAGCAAATATAATTTAATTTAAATATAATAAAAATATAATTTGGGGAGCTTGGTTACAAAGTCAACAGGGCCATATATGGCCCACGGGCCGTAGTTTGCCCATGCTTGAGCTAACAGTTAATTCAGCCAATTTGGAATGAAATCTATTGGTTAAAAACAAAGTACAAACTCAAAGCTAACATCGGCCGATGCAATGTCAACATTAAGGGTCAAAAAAACAATTAGTTGACTTAACCTTCATTTAGTGTCCAAAGTTCAACGAAAGAAGACTTTGAAGGCACTGTTTGTGCAAAGAGCTTCAGCTTTCCTATTCTGTGGAACAATTCAAAATTTCAAGGTGATAATTCTTTCTATCGCCCATCTTAGTTTAGCCTGTTAGCAAGCTATCTTAGCTATTAAACTCCAAATGGAACACAGAGGCTCTGATCAAACTGGTCAGGGCTATGTTGTTATTCTAATTCCAAACAGAATTAAAACTGTTCCACTAGTCTTTATTCCAGCATCTGGCCAACCTATCCAGTATCTTGTTGCTCTACCATGTTCAACATCTGGAATAAATTACTTGCTAACAGTTTTGTGTTCACTGACAAAGTATTCAACTGTCCATTCGTTGCATACCATTACTGCTTAGCGTGTGGTTGATGGGTGTAGTCATTTCAGTCCTTGGAAGCCCACCAATGAACTGAACGAAATGCTTATATCACAAATTTTTCCTGCAACATTTCAATGTCCAGTCAATAAGGTTGTGTCCAGACAACCTTATTGACTGGACACCCTCATGATGTTGGGATCTAAAGTGGGAGGCTCATGTTCACCCAGTCAGAAAACTGATGGTTCTGACAGTGAAACTGGTAAGGCACGTTTTCAGAGGCCTCTTCGACATACTTGGGTTATGGTTGTTGGTCAGGGACAGAAGTGTCCAGTACAAGCAAAGATGGCTGCTGTTGAGAAAGACGGTCCAGTGTCTACCAACACAGAGTTCAGGCACTTCCTGTTCTGGTGACGCACAGGCGATGTTGCTTCTGGCAGATAGTTGCGACCGGTGTCCTTTCAAACTGAACTACTATCATTTGAAGTACTATGGCCAAGAGTTTGAAATTCTTGCCTTACAACAAGTGTTTGCAGATCATGGTTGTACAGAGCGCAACTCTGCCCAACTCTGAAAAATGGGGTCATGTCCTCATAAAACCTTGCAGGAGTGATGGCAGAAACCTTTAATTTGTTCCATAATGTAAACAGACCTTCAGAACACTAAAGTTGAATCCAGGCCTCCTTAAGTGCAACTCTTAACTGATTGGTCCCTGGCAGAGGGTTGGGAGATGGCTTGATGCCGTTATAAAGCCTGCTCCCGTCATCTCACTCTGCCAGTCTCAGATTGCATTTGATTTTTTGATCGGACAACGGTGAGTATGATGAAGCAAGCTGTGACACTGCTCATACTGGTCGCCTTCGGCACCAATGCAGAGCTGGATCCTGAAAAGTGCGATACTTCAAGCCACACGCTGCAGGTGGCAGAACTGGAGAAGGTGAGTGTTTGAGACTAGACATCTAGAGGTTCACGTTCACACTGTCGTGAAATGGACCCCAGGTTGTATCACATTTCATTGGATTTCACACATGTAGTTTATTCATTGTTGTTGTTCACATAGTCAGCAGAACTTATGAACTTCAACAAAAACATAGACAGTGTCTATTTTAACTTTGATCCTTCCCCACCCCCCTGAAGGTCTACGGAAACTGGGTTCTGGTCGACTCTTTCTCTGACGGTACGGAAGAAGATCAGTTGTATTATGCTGACCTGATCAGTTCCCATGTAGACTTGGAGCTCTTACCTGACAACCACACCATCAGTTACGTCGAGGCTAACATGTACAAGTGAGTACTTCAAACTTTCTAGTTTCCTTCGGAGATGTTTGAGGAGCTGCCCCTAATCTTAGCATGTTGTGTATGTTAATGCTGATGTTAGCTTTTGCTGTACGCTTTCAGAAATAAGTCATGTGTTACATACACAATGACTGCGACGATTCCCTGTGAAGGCAATACTTTGGACATCGAGTCTCCTTACAGTGAGTCCCAGTAACGCCACACAATCATACTGGGATCGAAAGTTTATTGGTTAATTAATAGTTACTGGTGTGTGTGTGTGTGTGTGTGTGTGTGTGTGTGTGTGTGTGTGTGTGTGTGTGTGTGTGTGTGTGTGTGTGTGTGTGTCAGTGTTGGACAAGGATGGCATCACAACTATGGTCAACCACCACTCCAACGTAACCTTCCATGAGACGTGTTCTGACTGTATGTTACTGGTCTACAGAGGAGAAAAAGAAACATACCTCCTCAGCTACCGTAAATACAAACACCCCAGTAGACTGGAAGAATTATTAGTAGAATTTTAACAAATTAATGTTTTTACAATGTGTTGTGTATTTCAGGGAGGGAGGGGATGCCTCTGGATGCCGCCCAGATCAATGAAGCCCACAATGACTTGAAGGAACTGGCTGTTTGTTTGGACATTACTCATCATGACCACGTAAACTATGAAAGTCAAGGTAGGTTTCTGAACATCCTGAATCCCCCACAGGGACAACGCATTTGTTCAGGTCCAAAAACACTGGAATAAGGTCTCCTGCTGTGGTAGTAAACCAATGACAGTGCAGAGTGGTATGCTACACCTGCCGTCCTCTCATCTACTATGGCAAAGACAGTGGAAGGCCACCAATCCAAGGAGTTCTTTACAATAGGACACTACATTTCCCATCAGTCACCAGAGTGATGCCTTTCATTACAGCATCCCCGGCTACCTAGACTTTCACATCTTTCAAAAGCTATTCTATAATGAATTAAACCAATGGAAATCAATAATGATGTCACCTGCAGAACCTACCAGGGTTCAAATAGTGAAACAGTACAGAGTGAGGTCTAGGTTCATACAATGAAATATTTTAAAGTCCAGCTTCATACAGTGAAATAGTTTAAAATCCAGGTTCATACAGTGAAATGGTTTGGAGTAACACAGGCCTTATTTATTAATCTGACATAAGATGATCAATAATTAAATTGAGATAACGATTGTCTTCTTGTTCCTTCACAGAATTTTGTAATAAGAAACCACTTCCAGACCACTGACAAGTCTGGAATGACATATCTTCATCATCATCCTCATTGTCATCATTATTTACCAAGTCAAATGGAAGTACAATAATAAACTAATAATAACTGAAGTAAAATTGTAACTGTTTAAAAATATTCTGCGCATAATAAAGTCCTGCATTCAAGTATTATCAGTATTGTGTCCTCAGTATCACACTACCTGAAAACAGAATACTTCCTCTCTTCTGGTAACAGCACAGGTGTCATTGTTTACTGGGACCACGACTTTTTCTCTAATTGTACTGTAGAATTCTACTCTGGATTGTGGGAAGGCACGTTCCAGAGTCGGGGTCCTGTAAGGGCCAATCATGGGGTCGTCCCAAAGTAACGCTGAAGGAAAGAAAATTCTGCCAAATTTTCTTGTCTTCAACAATATTTAGGCCTCGATGGAGGCTAAAATTCTGACGTAGTATTTTTTTATTTACGAAGTCACAAGGGGTCTACAGACATTTTTAAAATGAAAATAATCCAAAAACTATAAAATGCCTTAAAGTGATAGAAATCTGTTTTCAAAGAAAGAAAGTCCACTTTATTGTCCCTCAATGGGGAAATTGTCTTCCTCACTCTACACTACACTTGCATGCAGTTACATATGGGTTAGGTCATGCATACATACATAGTTGAATACAGGCTCCTGAGCACAACACACTAGGGGCCTGAGGGCATGCAATTAGTAACATCACAAATCAGACAGTAGGGGGAGGCAGAGTGATGGGTCGTGCATGGGGGATCGCCCCCCAAACGAGCTGCTTGTAGGGGGAACGAGGCTTGCTCAAGGACGCCTTGCTCAAGGACGCCTCGGCAGTGGCTGGAAGGTGAGCTGACGCCTCCCACTGTCAGCTCACACCCCGGAGGATCTCCTGGTGGGAGCGGGACTCGAGCCACCGATGGCTGGGCGATCTGTCTTCAAGACGTCTACTTTACCGCTGAGCCACTGCCGCCCCTTCAACCATTTTCAGTTTGCATCTTCTGAACTCAGGGCTTTCTGAGAATCCACTGTCTACCTCTCCTTCGTCTTCAATCCACAGTAACTGAAATTCCATCAGCGTCATGTAGGTTAACCTGTAGGTCAACGGTGTTAACCCAGGCCTCGTCCGATCTGGTACCGAATACTTTAGATAAATACTCATATTGACTTGGCAAAGTTTTACGCCGGACGCCCTTCCTGTCACAACCCCCTCCATTTGACCAGACTTGGGACCGGCCAACAGTTGACACTGGCTTGTGCCCCCGTAGGGCTACATTGAAGAGGTGCCAATGCTAACATGTTCAAATGAGTGCAATGAGTTCTGAAACACAAAGTCCTGTCCTCATAAAACCTCGGAGGAGTGAATTTAGTTCATTGCATAAACAGACCTTCAGAAGTTGAACACCCTGATTCTGGCCCGGCAGACGGTTGGGGCACGGCGTGAGGCCGTTATAAAGCCTGCTCCCCTCGTCTCACTCTGCTAGTCTCAGATTGCATCTGAGTCTTGAGTCAGACTACGGTGAGTATGATGAAGCAAGCAGTGACATTGCTCATGCTGGTCGCCATCAGCACCAACGCAGAACTGGACACTGAAAAGTGCGGTACTTCAAGCCAGACGGTGCCTCGAAAAGACCTGGACAAGGTAAGAGTTTACTCTGTTAATAAACTAATTCTATGCCACATTTTAGCTGACCATCATAGCATTCTAGCATTAGATGATTGACAATAAAGAGAGTAGTTTACCACGCTCGTGAGTTAATATTACCCAGTTATTAAGACTGACAGCATCCACTTTGACTTTGATCCATCTCCACCCTCCTGAAGGTATACGGAGACTGGTTTCTGGTCGACGCCTTCTCTAACGTTTCGGAGACCCATGAATTTTATACAAACCTGAGATGTTCCCATATCGAGTTGCGTCTCCTCCCCGACAATCACACTGTCAATTACTTGGAGAGTTTTGTGTTCAAGTGAGTCTTTCACACTTTCTTGTTTCCTTCAGGGATGTTTGAAGAGCTAACCCTGATCTTAGCATGTCATATATGCTAATACTAATGTTAGCCTTTGCTGTATATTTTCAGAAATATGACATATATTTTTTTCTCAACAAACTTGACGATTCCCTGTGACGATAAACCCCTGGACGTTGTCGCTACTGAATGTGAGTCCCAGTAACCTCCACCCACTCATACATGGAATGAAAAATTATGGGTTAATTAAAAGCTATCGGTGTGTGTTTTGTGTGTGTGTGTGTGTGTGTGTGTGTGTGTGTGTGTGTGTGTGTGTGTGTGTGTGTGTGTGTGTGTGTGTGTGTGTGTGTGTGTGTGTGTGTGTGTGTCAGTGGTGGACGAGCATGGCGTCCCAGTGAAGGTCAACGAAAACGCCACCGTAACCTTCCATAAGACGTGTCCTGACTGTTTGATCATGGTCTACAGAGGAGGATTGGGCCACTACCTCCTCAGCTACCGTAAATACAAACACTCCAGAGGAATGGAAGGTTTATTGGTATAATTTTAACACATTAATGATTGGTAATGTGTTGTGAATTTCAGGGAGAGAGAACCATCATCATGATGTCACCCAGATCAAGAAATCCCACAGCGACTTAGAGAAGCTAGGCAATTGTCTGGGACTTACTCATAACATCGAAATAAACTACGAAGCAACTACAGGTAGGTTTCTGAACGTCCTGCATCCTCAACAGTGACAGCACATTGGTCCGGGTCCAAAAACACATGATTTTTGATGAAAAAATATTCTTCTCACACGAATTCAACCAGTCAAAATCACTGATGACATCACCTGCAGAACCTACCAGGGTTCAAACAGTGGAATATTTCAGAGTAACGTCCAGGTTCATATAAGGAAATACGTTAAAGTCCTGGTTTATACAATGAAATACTTTAAAGTCCAGGTTTATACAGTGAAATGGTTCGGAGTAACACAGCCTTTATTAATCAATCTGACACAAAAGGAAAATCAGTAATTAAACTGAGATCATGATTGTCTTCTTTCTTCACAGCCTATTGTCACAACAGTCCTCCTCCCGAACACGGCTGAGAAGTCCGAAATAACATATCTTCATCATCATCATCATCATCGGCATTATTACCAGATCATATTGAAGTGCAATAATAAATGAATTACTGCAGTAGAATTGTATCTGTTTAAAAATAATCTCCGCATAATAAAAGTCCTGCATTCAAGTATTATCAGTATTGTGTCCTCAGTATCACACTACCTGAAAACAGAATACTTCCTGTCTTCTGCTGTCATTGTTTACTGGGACTATGTCTTTTTCTCCAATTCTACTAACTCTAATCTAATTCTAATTCTACGGCAAGTAAAGAGGGATTACTGTGTGTTCAAATGAGTGCCATTGGTTCTGGAACATGGAGTCAGGTGCTGCTACAACTCTGATGAGTGAAGGCAGAGACCTTCAGTTCATTCCATAAAGTAAACTGACCTTCAGACGGTTGGGGGACAGCGTGAGGCCATTACAAAGCCTGCTCCCCTCGTCTCACTCTGCTGGTCTCAGATTGCATTTGATCCTTGGACTGGACCATGATGAGTATGATGAAGCAGGCGGTGACACTGCTCACGCTGGTCGCCATCGGCACCAATGCAGAACTGGACCCTGAAAAGTGCGGTGCTTCAAGCCAGACAGTGCCTCTGAAAGACCTGGACAAGGTAAGAGTTTTATCTGTTATCAGGCTAATCCTACGTCACATTTTAGTTGACCATTGTAACAGTAGCTGGTGTTAGCGAATGCCAACATTGGCTAATTGACAATAAACAGATTAGTTTACCATGTTAGTGAGTTAATAGTACCCAGTTATCAACATAGACAGTGTCCACTTTGATTATGATCCATCCTCACCCCCCTGAAGGTATACGGAGACTGGATTCTGGTCGACTCTTTCTCCAACATTCCGGATCCCGATCTGTTGTATGAGAACCTGACCAGTGGCCATGCCGAGTTACGACTCCTCCCCGACAACCAAACCATCAAGTTTACCGAGAGATACATGTATCAGTGAGTACTTCAAACTTTATAGTGTCCATCAGGGATGTTTGAGGAGCTGCCCCTGATCTTAGCATGTTGTATATGCTAATGTTGATGTTAGGATTATGTTAATGTTAATGTTAGGATTTGCTGTATACTTTCAGAAATAAGTCATGTATGGCATTTTTCAACAAGGCGATGATTCCCTCTGACGGCCACGCTTACCCGATCCAATCTCCTGCCTGTGAGTCCCAGTAACGTCATCACACTCATACTGGGATTGAAAGGTTATTGGTTAATTAATAGTTACTTGTGTGTGTGTGATGTCAGTGATGGTCAAGGATGGCGTCACAAGTGACATCACTGAACCCGCCAACGTGACCTTCCATGAGACGTGTCCTGACTGTTTGATCCTGGTCTACAGAGGAGGACCGGGAGTCTTCCTCCTCAGCTACAGTAAACACAAACACATTCCATTCCATTGGATTGGAAGAATTATCAGTATAACTTTAACAAATTAATGTTTTTATAATGTGCTGTGTAATTCAGGGAGGGAGGGGCTGCCTCTTAATGCTACCCAGATCAAGGAAGCCCACAGCGACTTCGAGAAACTGGCTGTTTGTCTGGAGACGTCTGTTGAAAACCCCGTAAACTACAAAGACATTGCGGGTAGGTTACTGGATTTTTAACATTATATACTGTATATACTGTATATATATATTTATATATATACCTGTATATATATTTACAGTATATATATATATATATATACTATAGAGAGAGACAAGGGGGGGCGAGAAGCAAGGAGCAAGTGTCTCCCATGAGCTGTAGTCACGTGATACCCTACGTACATGCTATTGGCTGACAGCATCCGTGTGCGCTGCGTTCCCAGACTCACGGTTCCTCCTGCAATTTTGCTTTTGCTTTGTGAAGTGGAATTTTTTGTTTGTGAAACAATTGCATTGGCTCCCAAACGTACTGCTGGTTTAATATCAGTATGGGGAGGGTTCATAAACGTTTGAATTATATGTAAATAATAAAACAAATATTTGGTCGACATATTGCGGATTTTTGCTTGTCGCGGGTGGTCGTGGAACAAATTAACCGCGAGTAACGAGGGATTACTGTAGTTCAAAATCTTTCCTGTAATGAATTCATCCAATCAACATCACTGATGACATCACCTGCAGAACCTACCAGGGTTCAAACACTGAAACAGTTCAGAGTGAAGTCCAGGTTCATACAAAGAAAAGTTTAGAGTCCAGGTTCATACAGTGAAACAGTTTGGAGTAACACGGCCCTTATTTATAAATCTGACATAAGACGATAATCAGTAATTAAACTTAGATAATGATTGTTTTCTTGTTTGTTCACAGAGTTTTGTCATAAGAAATATTCTCCACCAGACCACTGAGATGTCCAGAATGACATATCTTCTTCATCATCCTCGTCATCATCATTATTTACCAATCAAATGGAAATGTGTTTCTTCAGTTTTGCAAAAATAAGCCAATATTTACTGCAGTAGGATTGTCAGTGTTTAAAAATTCTCTGTACATAATAAAAATTGTTCATTTAAGTATAATCAGCGAAGTGTACTCAGTATCAGATTACCTGAAAACAGATTTACAGGTAAATGTCGGTTTACGTTGTTTCGATTGATGTTCTTTTCAATTTTACTTTGGTTTTCCAAAAATAAAATACAGGGAAAAATAAAAAACAAGTTTACGTCATTTTGCTCCACTTCACGTCTGTCCAACATATTTATTGGAATCATAAAATCACTACTAAAAAGTTATAAGCACGTAATATCATGTTACTGTACAATTAATAAAAATAAAAACATAATATATTATTATTATAACTGTTCCCCACCTGTCGAGCAGAAGCACAAATTCAAAAAATCTGAAGGAATGTGCAGACATTTTTGAAATGTAATAATGATCCTATGATGAATGTAGCCGCAAGAGGGCACAAGCCAGTGTCTTATTGTGCCGGTCCCAAGCCCGGATAAATACAGAGGGTTGCGTCAGGAAGGGCATCCGGCGTAAAACGTTTGCCAAATCAAAGATGCGAATCAAACATGACTTCCATACCGGATCGGTCGAGGCCCAGGTTAACAACGACCGCCATCGGCGCTGTTGACCTACAGGGCGCCGGTGGAAATTGGATTACTGTTGGTCGAAGAAGGAGAGGAGGAAAGTGCGTTCGCAAGAAGAAAGAGAAGAGGAGCGCCAAGAGTATAGGACTAAGAGTAGGGACGTTGAATGTTGGAACTATGACAGGAAAAGGTAGAGAGTTGGTCGACATGATGCAGAGGAGGAAGGTAGACACACTGTGTGTCCAGGAGACCAGGTGGAAAGGTAGCAAGGCTAGAAGTTTAGGAGCAGGGTTCAAGTTGTTCTATCATGGTGTAGATAGGAAGAGAAATGGAGTAGGAGTTATCTTGAAGGAGGAGTTTGTTAGGAATGTCCTGGAGGTAAAAAGAGTGTCAGATAGAGTGATGAGTCTGAAGCTAGAAATAGAAGGTGTGATGTTCAATGTTGTTAGTGGGTATGCTCCACAGGTAGGATGTGAGCTGGAGGAGAAGGAGAAATTCTGGATGGACTTTGATGAAGTGATGCAGAGCATACCTAGAAGTGAGAGAGTTGTCATTGGCGCAGACTTCAATGGACATGTTGGTGCAGGAAACAGAGGTGATGAGGAAGTGATGGGCAGGTTTGGTATCCAGGAGAGGAACGCAGAAGGACAGATGGTAGTTGACTTTGCAAAAAGGATGGAAATGGCTGTAGTGAATACTTTCTTCCAGAAGAGGCAGGAACATAGGGTGACCTATAAGAGTGGTGGTAGGAGCACACAGGTAGACTACATCTTGTGTAGACGATGTAACCTGAAGGAGATCAGTGACTGCAAAGTAGTAGTAGGCGAGAGTGTAGCCAAACAGCATAGGATGGTGGTGTGTAGGATGACTCTGGTGGTGAGGAAGATGAAAAGGGCAAAGGCAGAGCAGAGGATGAAACGGTGGAAGCTAACAAAGGAAGGGTATTGCATGACCTTTAGGAAGGAGTTAAGACAGGCTCTGGGTGGTCAGGAGGTGCTTCCAGATGACTGGACAACTACAGCTAATGTGATCAGGGAGACAGGTAGGAGAGTATTTGGTGTGTCATCTGGAAGGAAAGTAGATAAGGAGACTTGGTGGTGGAATGAGGAGGTACAGGAGTGTATACAAAGAAAGAGGTTAGCTAAGAAGAAGTGGGACACTGAGAGGACTGAGGAGAGTAGACAGGAGTACAGGGAGATGCAGCGTAAGGTGAAGGTAGAGGTAGCAAAGGCCAAACAAGGGGCTTATGATGACTTGTATGCTAGGTTGGACAGTAAGGAGGGAGAGACTGATCTATACAGGCTGGCAAGACAGAGAGATAGAGATGGGAAGGACGTGCAGCAGGTTAGGGTGATTAAGGATAGGGATGGAAGTCTATTGACAGGTGCCAGCAGTGTGATGGGAAGATGGAAAGAGTACTTTGAAGAGTTTATGAACGTGGAAAATGAGAGAGAACAAAGACTAGAAGAGGTGACTGTTGTGGACCAGGATGTAGCAAAGATTAGCCAGGATGAAGTGAGGAGAGCACTGAAGAGGATGAAGAGTGTAAAGGCAGTCGGTCCTGATGATATACCTGTAGAGGTTTGGAAGTGTCTAGGAGAGGTGGCAGTAGAGTTTCTGACTGGGTTGTTCAACAGGATCTTAGATAGTGAGAAGATGCCTGAGGAGTGGAGGAGAAGTGTGCTGGTGCCCATTTTTAAAAACAAGGGAGATGTGCAGAGTTGTGGCAACTACAGAGGAATAAAGCTGATGAGCCATACAATGAAGTTATGGGAAAGAGTAGTGGAAGCTAGACTAAGGGCAGAAGTGAGCATTTGTGAGCAGCAGTATGGTTTCATGCCAAAAAAGAGTACTACAGATGCAGTATTTGCTTTGAGGATGTTGATAGAGAAGTACAGAGAAGGCCAGACAGAGCTGCATTGTGTTTTTGTAGATCTGGAGAAAGCTTATGACAGGGTGCCCAGAGAGGAACTGTGGTATTGTATGAGGAAGTCTGGAGTGGCAGAGAAGTATGTTAGAGCGGTGCAGGACATGTATGAGGACTGTAAGACAGTGGTGAGGTGTGCTGTAGGTGTGACAGAGGAGGTGGGACTGCATCAGGGATCAGCTCTGAGCCCCTTCTTGTTCGCTATGGTGATGGACAGGCTGACAGACGAGGTTAGACAGGAATCTCCATGGACTATGATGTTTGCAGATGACATTGTGATCTGCAGTGAGAGTAGGGAAGAGGTGGAGGAGAAGCTAGAGAGGTGGAGGTTTGTCCTGGAAAGGAGAGGGATGAAGGTTAGCCGCAGTAAGACAGAGTACATGTGTGTGAATGAGAGGGACCCAAGTGGAAGAGTGAGGTTACAAGGAGAAGAGATCAAGAAGGTGGAGGATTTGAAGTACTTAGGGTCAACAGTCCAGAGCAATGGAGAGTGGGGAAAAGAGGTGAAGAAACGTGTACAGGCAGGATGGAATGGGTGGAGAAAAGTGTCAGGTGTGATGTGTGATAGAAGAGTTTCAGCTAAAATGAAAGGAAAGGTGTACAAAACTGTGGTGAGACCAGCGATGTTGTTTGGTCTAGAGACAGTGTCACTGAGGAAAAGACAGGAGACAGAGCTGGAGGTAGCAGAGATGAAGATGCTGAGGTTCTCTCTGGGAGTGACCAGGAAGGATAGGATCAGGAATGAGTACATCAGAGGGACAGCACATGTTAGAGGTTTTGGAGATAAAGTCAGAGAGGCCAGACTGAGATGGTTTGGACATGTCCAGAGGAGAGATAGTGAATATATTGGTAGAAGGATGCTGAGTTTTGAACTGCCAGGCAGGAGGTCTAGAGGAAGACCAAAGAGGAGGTTTATGGATGTAGTGAAAGAGGACATGAAGGTAGTTGGTGTGAGAGAAGAGGATGCAAAGGACAGGGTTAGATGGAGGCAATTGATTCGCTGTGGCGACCCCTGAAGGGAAAAGCCGAAAGGAAAAGAAGAAGAATGATGATCCTATGATGAAATGATACTATTAATGCCTTATAGTGCTAGAAATATGCTTTCAAAGCCATCATCATGTGCACCCAGGTCATCAGTGCTGAGAAAGATAAGCAGATACTTCAGAACTACCGCGCAACACCTTCAGTGTAGCAGCTGATTGGCCCTGGACTTGAAGATCTCTGGTTCGTTACATGTGCATGTGTACCCAGAAGAACCTGCACTGTTCTGATTCAGATCTTTCTTCTGCTCATTTATTTTGACATCATGTGGGTCGATCACACACACACACACACACACACACACACACACACACACACACACACACACACACACACAGTGAGTGAGCGACAGGGACTGACTGACGTTAATTTGAGTCTTGCACTTACACAAAGATTTAAGGTGAAAATTGGTGAACAGGTACCAATGCTAATAGTTCAAATGAGTGCCATTGGTTCTGGAACATGGAGTCAGGTGCTGCTACAACTCTGATGAGTGAAGGCAGAGACCTTCAGTTCATTCCATAAAGTAAACTGACCTTCAGACGGTTGGGGGACAGCGTGAGGCCATTATAAAGCCTGCTCCCCTCGTCTCACTCTGCTGGTCTCAGATTGCATTTGATCCTTGGACTGGACCATGATGAGTATGATGAAGCAAGCGGTGACACTGCTCATGCTGGTCGCCATCGGCACCAATGCAGAACTGGACCCTGAAAAGTGCGGTGCTTCGAGCCAGACGGTGCCTCTGAAAGACCTGGACAAGGTAAGAGTTTTATCTGTTATCAAGCTAATCCAACGTCACATTTTATTTGACCATTGTAACAGTAGCCAGTGTTAGCTAATGCCAACATTAGCTAATTGACAATAAACGTAGTAATTTACCACGCTAGTGAGTTAATATTTAATTTTGATCCATCCTCACCCTCCTGAAGGTATACGGAGATTGGATTCTGGTTGACTCTTTTGCGAACATTCCGGATCCTGATCAGTTGCAAGTAAACCTGACCAGTGGCCATGCTGAGTTACGACTCATCCCCGACAACCAAACCATCAAGTTTACTGAGAGATACATGTATAAGTGAGTACTTCCATCAGGGATGTTTGAGGAGCTGCCTCTGATCTTAGCATGTTGTATATGCTAATGCTGATGTTAGCATTTGCTGTATACTTTCAGAAATAGGTCATGCCTTGCATTTTTCAACAAGGCGACGATTCCGTCTGACGGCCACACTCTGCCAATCCAATCTCCTTCCTGTGAGTCCCAGTGACGTCCACACACTCATACTGGGAATTAAAGTTTATTGGTTATTTTATAGTTACTGGTGTGTGTGTGTGTGTGTGTGTGTGTGGGGGGGGTGATGTCAGTAATGGTCAAGGATGGCGTCACAAGTGACATCACCGAACCCGCCAACGTGACCTTCCATGAGACGTGTCCTGACTGTCTGATCCTGGTCTACAGAGGAGGACCGGGCGTCTTCCTCATCAGCTACAGTAAACACAAACACATTACATTCCATTGGATTGGAAGAATTATTAGAATGATTTTAACAAATTATAAATTGTGTTTTTCAGGGAGGGAGGGGCTGCCTCTTAATGCCACCCAGATCAAGGAAGCCCACAGCGACTTAGAGAAACTGGCTGTTTGTTTGGGAACGTCTCTTGAAGGTTCCATAAACTACGAGAACATTACAGGTAGGTTTCTGTCTCCACAGGAACAGTGCATTGGTTCAAGTCCAAAAACACAGGATCCTACATTTCCCACCATCCACCAGAGTGAGGTCTGTCTTTACAGTATCTCTGTCTGCTAAATTGGCATCACCTACAGAACCAACCAGGGTTCAGACATTGAAACAGTTCAGAGTGAAGTCCAGGTTCATACAATGAAATAGTTTGGAGTAATGCAGCCTTTATTAATCAATGTGACATAAGACGATAATCAGTAATTAAACTTAGATAATGATTGTTTTCTTGTTTGTTCACAGAGTTTTGTCATAAAAAATATTCTCCACCAGACCACTGAGATGTCCAGAATGACATATCTTCTTCATCATCTTCATCATCATTATTATTTACCAATCAAATGGAAGTGTGTTTCTTCAGTTTTGCAAAAATAAACTTGTTAACTGCAGTAGGATTGTCAGTGTTTAAAAATACTCTGTACATAATAAAAGTCCTGCATTCAAGTATTACCAGCGTAGTGTACTCAGTACCAGACTACCTGAAAACAGATCTACAGGTAAACCTCAGTTTAACCTCAGCTGTTTCGAGTTAGGTTCTTTTCGATTAGACTTTGATTTTCAAAAAATACACACAAAGACAAATAAAAATCAAGTTTATGTCATCTTACACCACTTTGTCCATCTCAGTTATTTGAATTGTAAAATCGCTACTAAGCCTTTAAAAGCACATATCATGTAAATGTACAATAAATTAAAATTAAAACATAATATCACATTAGCCTTTAGCAACCCCCGCGACCCACAATGAGGAAGAGGCACTGAAGACGAGACAGCGATGCTTTTTCTAGACTATACTAAAATATAAAATTTAATTGTCAGCTTAGAATAGATTCATATTAAGCAAATAATATTTGCATTCATTCATAAAGTACAGAACAGAACTGGGAATGGTTGTCTACAGTTTAACCTGGAGACGACTTAATTTGACTTCCGTCGTTTTTTGACTTACGTCACGTCTCATGGAACCGATTAACAATGCAAGTCAAGGTTTGCTTGCAGTTTCTCTCTTCTGGAAGCAGCACGGCTGTCACTGTTTACTGGGACCACCACTTTTGCACTGATTCTACCCTAGAGTCTAGAGTAGGACGGCACGATCCAGATTCAGGTCCTGTTTATTTGTACAGTCTGTGTAGATATTTTGGATGTTCTCCCACTTGCTGCCCTTGACCTGTCAGCCACTCTATCTCTTCAGTTTTGTATTTCCCTTTTCACTCCAACCAGTCAAGGCAGAGGAGCCTTGAACCCCCTGAGAGTCGGGATCTGCCCTCAGGGGTTTATAAGTAAAGTTGACCTTAAGGGCTAATCGCAGGGTCGTCCCAAAGAACTAGTGGAGGAAAAAAATTCTGCCAAATTTGGTTGTGTTTTCAACAACATTTAAGTCTATTAGATTGTCTAGGATGCTAACTTATTTTTTATATTTATGAATTCCTTGAATTTTTTTAAATGAAATAATCCAACAACTATTAATGCCTTAAAGTGCTACAAATATGCTTGTAATTCTATCACCCAGGTGCTATGACTGAAAAACATGGCATCTCACAACAATAGAAGAAGTAAAAAAGCATCCAGCAGACCTGAATCTTCTATTTATTCCATCTCAGCCACTGTAACAGAAGCAGAACACAGAAAATCTCTGGTTCGTTGGATGTCTAGAATAACGTCTGGCCCAGTTCCCTCAGAACCGGAGAGAGAAGCTGTTCATATAGCGGCGAAGTTGCCTCATCTCAACAGCAGGTGGCGGTGTAGCTCTGCTCTGTTCCGTGACATCTTCCTGGGCTGAAGAAGGCCGCTGTGTCGTCACTTCCGCTGAATGTCTGACATGGAGTCCGCTCTGAAGCTGAGTTTCTGGGAGAATGGACCCAAACCCGGCCAGTTCTACTCTTTACCGGGGAGCAGCGGTGTTAGCGGGCCGGGAACATCCTGCGGGCCGATCACACGGACACTGTGAGTGAGCCGCTCCGGGAGAACCGGTACCGACCGCCGTTAATTTGACACGGAGCTGTCTCTTTCGGTTTGCGCTATGCTGTATCATCATGGAGCTAACTGAGGCTAAGCTAAGCTGGAGTTTAATCGATCCAACATGGATGAGTTAGAATACCATGAATACAAAGAATCAATTTGAATTATTGGTATGATTATTTTAATTATTAATAAATTTAAATATAAGCTTGTGAACTTTGTTTACTGTTAGCTGCGTTAGCTAACAGCCGTCAGGGACATGAAAACAGCTTTCAAGCCCTGCTGCTAGCCGCCATTGATTCTGATTGTTGTTATTGTGATGATGAAATTTTAGTTTTTTAATTAAAATAGTTTACATCTCTCAATAAGAACTTAAAGTTGCTTTGGTTGATGAGAATAAATGATTAGTCGATAATCGGAGACACAAACTGGGATTGCTTTACTGTGTGTTTCATTGACAGTTGAATTGATGCTAATCTTGAAGGATGATGTTTTTGCAGAGGTTTTAGATGGTCTTCTTCATCCACCATGAATCTGAACCATTCACATTTGACTTTTGTACATTATACAAATGTACATTATATGTAAATTCAACGTTCTTGTGTCGTGCATCGTCTCCCATGAGGTTAACGCTTCGTTCTTTGCAGTAATCCCATGGTAACCGGGACGTCGGTACTCGGGGTGAAGTTCACCGGTGGTGTCATCATCGCGGCGGACATGCTGGGTTCCTACGGGTCATTGGCTCGCTTCAGGAACATCTCCCGTCTCATGAAGGTGACAGTCACGTGACATCATCATCAGTCAGCGTGACATCCTGTGGTCATGGCTGACGGTTGTTGTTGTTGTGTTTCAGGTGAACAGCAACACGATTCTGGGAGCGTCAGGAGACTACGCCGACTACCAGTACCTCAAACAGATCATCGAGCAGATGGTGTAAGCTCCTGGTGTGATGAGCGAGGACGTCGCTGTGGTGGATGTAAGTCTGAAAGCCGTTGTGTTTTTCCCCCCCACTCAGGATCGATGAGGAGCTGCTGGGCGACGGCCACAGCTACAGTCCCAAGGCGGTGCACTCCTGGCTGACCAGAGTCATGTACAACCGCCGCAGTAAGATGAACCCTCTGTGGAACACCGTGGTGATCGGAGGCGTGTACAACGGGGAGAGGTGGGAGCTGCTTCCTGCTTACTCTTCACGCTTCATCTACCCTCTCCTCCTCACTGACCAGAGTCTTGCTGTCTCCAGTTTTCTAGGTTATGTGGACAAACTAGGCGTGGCCTATGAGGCGCCCACCGTGGCGACAGGCTTTGGAGCGTATTTGGCTCAGGTGAGCACCTCCTCCGACACTTTATTTTAGTTTTCAGGTCTGAGCCTGGTTATTGGTATTCAGTGAATAAAACATGCACAGCTAGTCCTCAACTTACAAACACAGGGGGTTCCCAAAGGTTGTTTGTAAGCTGATTTGTTCTCAAGTTATTTATCAAATTTCAATCTATAATCATCATTTGAGGTCATTTAAATGTAATTACGACACTAAATACTAAAGTTCTATTCCCTCAGACTGACCAGAAACAATCACAGGACTTAAAAACAACACATAATGAAAGAGAATACAGGTTCAGGTCATTTAGAGTTCAGTTGTTCAGATTATATGTCAGTTTAAGAAAATAGATATCAAGTTTACGTCGTTTCTCTGGACTTAACGTCTGTCCACCACAAATACTGGACTCTAAAATCACTATAAAACCTTTAAAAGCTCATGATATCATGTACTGTACAATAAATCAGAATAAAAACATGTAATCATATTAAAATACGTATGTATAGTTCCAATATCTACCGTTAAGCATCACTCGTGATTCACGTGATCATTTTTCTACTGGAACAAAACCTCCTGATGGCTTTTAACTCAAATTTTAGATCAAAAGATGAGAATCTGTTAATCATTGATGAGATTAGTACTTTTCAATGTGATCACTGACGCCGTCTGATTATTAGCATCACATGCTAATTGTCGGAGGACTGAAGAGAAGCTGTTCAATCCTTTCAGAGTCTTCTGATGGTCTTTGCCCTAATCTGTATTTTAGCCTCTGATGAGGGAGATGCTGGACACCAAAGCAGAGATCACCAAGCAGGAGGCCCGGGACCTGGTGGAGCGCTGCCTCAAGGTGCTCTACTACCGAGACGCTCGCTCCTACAACAGGGTGGGTTCCGTAACGCCTGTGGCACAGCTCCACTGTGGATTCTGATGGTCTCAGATCAGTAAAACAGACACTGTTCAGGTGGATTTAAACGAACGAAAGCATGTTGGACTAATCAAGATGTCACGTTTTTATTTTTAGTATGAGATCGCCATAGTAACGGAGGAGGGTGTGGAGATTATTGGTCCGCTCTCGTCTGAAACTAACTGGGACATCGCTCACATGGTCAGGTAGGGTCAAAGGTCACACTGCAGCATGGTCACGGGGAGTTTTTTCCAGTGTTGAATGAATGAAAGTGTTTTTTGTATGTTAAGATGTGTTTCTCCTCGTGTTTCTCTGCAGCGGCTTTGAATGAAGATGAGCTGTGACTAATAAAGACTCTGCAGAAAAGGTTCACAAACTTATCTGTTCCTTGTTATCTTATTTTCTGACGTTCCCTGTGACTTTTGTATAACATAATAAATGTGATAAAATGTGATCAAAAAGTGTCTTTTCCTGATTCTGTCTTTGGCACAGTTTATTTGTCAGCACTTCAAAACTGAATTTAAGAAATTACAGATAAAAAAAACTTAAATTTATGGGTATATTAGACTGGACATTAAATCATTCCTCATAATGTACTGCGCTCACTCTTGAACGCTTTAACTTGCATTTTCAACAAACGTTTACTGCTTGTTAAACGTTTACTTTAACCTACTTTCGCTTTCGCTCTTTAATCACGGAGGCAGTTATGCGGATGATGCGAGACAAATTATCCTGTTTTGTCACTGGGCAGACAAGGAAAAAATTCACGCAATCAGAATAATCGCTGTCAGAAAAATAGTTCTGGCCGACCAATGAAATTTCACCCGGTGTAGGTATCTGGGCAGATTTGTCACAACTAACCAATCAGAATCTACTCTGGCTTTGTAGTCAGGCAGACATAACGAAGTCGTCCAATCACAAAAAAATTCTTATAGGGGGATTTTTGCTGTATCTTGTCTCAGGTACTTTCTTTTCTTTTATAAAATAAATACTCAGACGAGAGTCGCCGGACTCATCAAACAAATATACCATAATATTTAAACTGTTATGGGGAATTGTTTAGAAATTAAAATTAGCGTTTTGAAACATGTTAACGGGAGTGTTTCGATGCTTGCTAGCTAATGTTATCTGTTACAAGCTAGTGCTCGTAGGTTAGCTTGTTCCGGCTAGCAGCTAGCTCCAGCTAGCCTCGGACGAACGCGGAAAATGTCGCCTGATGACACTTTGCTGTCCCGGGAAACAGTTTCGTTGGTTTCTGCGCATCAAATCTGCCCGTGAATAATCCAGCTAGCGCGCTGGAGAGCAGCGGCTCGGCCGGCTAGCGTGTAGCCGCTTAGCCCGTTAGCTGTGTCGGTGTGTGTGCGCGGCGCGGGATCGGTGTGTTGTGGTCGTGAAGGCGGCACATGACCACCGGCGCTGCGCCCGCTGTCAGCACACATGACCCGGGAGCTGTCACATTCCGGCCGCGGGCACTTTTCCAGCGAACATCAGCGGGTGTATGCGGACGGAGGAGGGCTCTGCTTTAGCCGCCAGGAACACGGTTCGTCCGGGATGTGATCGGAACGTCCGCCGAGCCGTGACAGCCGCCGTGCCTCCCTCCCCGGCGGGCAGCGGGCCTCCTCCTGCCCGGGCTGTCGGCGCCGGCTTCGGCGTCCTGTTGCCGGGACAGGCGGTTCCGTCCTGAAGCATCACTGACATTCTACCACAAACTGATTTAAAAAATGAAGTATTCTTTAAACTATCGTAAATATTTTTCCAATCACGTTTCTTCAAATAGAAGAAACGTTTCAACTTCAGCCTCCTGAATTCACACAGTAATCTAATGGGTTATAGATGGACAGTTGTTCCATATAGGTCTGTATAGCTTATAACACAAGATTCTGGAAAAAACAATTCTCATTCGCGTTCATTCATTCATCCATTTTCCTGACTGCTTTTTCACCTACGGGGTCACGGGGGTTGCTGGAGCCCATCCCAGCAGACAGGGACTTGTTCCCGTCTCATGTCTCTAAATGTCTTTCATTGGTGTGTTCTCTGGTAATAAGTTGTGTAAGACACACAACAGATGTCATTAATGTTCAAAGCACTGATGTATTGTAATTGTCAGTGTTCGCAGTTAGTCCACCAAATATCTGCACAACCGTTCAGATAGAAAGATGAAACAAAAAGCACATGACTCAGGCAGCAAAGGGGATAGAAATGAGATGATGACCTTGACCTTGAGAAAACTAGGTCAAGGTCAAATTTCAACTTTTGCACACTCAAGGTAGAAAGACGAGGGAGAAGGCCAGTGTGAGTAAGACCATTGATCTATGGTCAAAGCCAGTGTACAGCTTTGACCTACCCTGAAAGGTCAAAGCTATGCACTTGTCAGGTACTACTTTCAGGGTACCCTAATGTAAGTCACAGGATGGTGCAGAGTCTAACTGCCTTGGTTCTTGTCTATTGTTGACGGTGCTCTTTTTTCTGGACCAAATGGCCGCAAAAAAAACTTAAAATGTGCCTCCTGCTCCAACGCTTATTTTTCACTTTTTATATCTAAAGTCTTGAGGCCAAAAGAATGTAAAACCTTTACTTTTAACGCTCAGGGTTCCGTGGAAACTTCTAGCTAACCTTTAGCCTCTGGCTAACATCATCGTCACCTCTGACGGTGCGTCTCCGTCCGTGTCCCCCTCAGATGGTTGCACTCAGCACCGGTTAGTCGGCCCACATGGCGGAGGACCAGCAGCCCCCGTGGGCCGAAGCCTCCCGGCAGGGCGACGTGGGTCTGGAGGTGGGGGAGGGCGAGACGGAACCCAGCATGCTGCTGCAGAAACTCAACAGCAACATCTCGTAAGTGGAGCCTCCCATCAGAACATCGACCCCAGGTGACCTTTGTGTTTCACGTCCCTGCTTCTGGTCCTTCTGGGTTTTGCAGGAAGAGCGTTCAGACCAAAGTGGACCAGATCCTGGTGAGAACCTTCGATCTTCAGGTAATGTGCGCGGGGGGGAATCCTCACGTGTGACGCCGTCTGTTCTCTCCTAACAGCAAGACGTTCAGCGTTTCTCCGACAGCGACAAGCTCTACCTGTACCTCCAGCTGCCCTCGGGACCCAGCTCTGGCGACAAGAGGTGCCGATGTGGTTTGACGGGGTTGTGTGTGTGTGTGTGTGTGTGTGTTCCCCCTGACATTAGGTGTGTATGTGTGTGTGCAGTGGCGGCGACTCCAGTTCGTTCAACACGGCCGACCAGCTTCACACCTGTAACTGGATCCGCAGTCACCTGGAGGAGCACTCCGACACCTGCCTGCCCAAGCAGGACGTCTACGAGACATACAAGTCAGCAGGCACACCACGTGACGCACTATATGCTCTGTTGGATGTGAGGTCACATGACCTCTGACCTGTGTGTGTGTCTCTCCTCCAGGAGATACTGTGAGAACCTGCAGCATCGACCTTTGAGCGCAGCCAACTTCGGGAAAATCATCAGAGACATTTTTCCCAACATTAAGGCGCGGCGACTCGGTGGCAGAGGACAGTCCAAATATCCTTCCACCTGCAGGACCGACGAACCGGAAAGGACTGATGTCACATGACGCTTTAAATAAAATGGAACCTCCAGATACGAGCTGCTCGACGTACAAGCTGTCGCTCTGTTCATGTTTTTGTTCGACATACGAGTGAAAGTCCGAGATACGAGTCGTGTTTCGGGAAACCACCACGTGTTGGCGGATGGATACGACATCAGTGAGACCGCATCTCGTTCTTTACCGCGTG
This sequence comes from Antennarius maculatus, assembly GCA_013358685.1. Classification (NCBI taxonomy): domain Eukaryota; kingdom Metazoa; phylum Chordata; class Actinopteri; order Lophiiformes; family Antennariidae; genus Antennarius; species Antennarius maculatus. The sequence continues at coordinate 19,881,285 of CM023622.1, forward strand.
TTGGCGGATGGATACGACATCAGTGAGACTGCATCTCGTTCTTTACCGCGTGTTGGCGGATGGATACGACATCAGTGAGACCGCATCTCGTTCTTTGCCGCGTGTTGGCGGATGGATACGACATCAGTGAGACCGCATCTCGTTCTTTACCGCGTGTTGGCGGATGGATACGACATCAGTGAGACCGCATCTCGTTCTTTACCTCGTGTTGGCGGATGGATACGACATCAGTGAGACCGCATCTCGTTCTTTACCGCGTGTTGGCGGATGGATACGACATCAGTGAGACCGCATCTCGTTCTTTACCGCGTGTTGGCGGATGGATACGACATCAGTGAGACCGTATCTCGTTCTTTACCGCGTGTTGGCGGATGGATACGACATCAGTGAGACCGGATCTCGTTCTTTACCGCGTGTTGGCGGATGGATACGACATCAGTGAGACCGCATCTCGTTCTTTACCACGTGTTGGCGGATGGATACGACATCAGTGAGACCGGATCTCGTTCTTTACCGCGTGTTGGCGGATGGATACGACATCAGTGAGACCGCATCTCGTTCTTTACCACGTGTTGGCGGATGGATACGACATCAGTGAGACCGTATCTCATTCCCGTTGGTGGAGTAAAGACGTAGCTCGTGTGTTCTCGTGACTTTTGCGTTACTTTTCATTCTTTATCATTGTTTACGTAACTTTTATATATCTAATCATACATCGGTAAAGTCTGCGTGTATTGGTCGATAAAAATATGTTGTTTTTTTTATTTCTGGGTTTTGGGACTTTTTTACAAGACTGGAACAGATTAAAATCATTTTAGTTATTTTAAATTTATTTGACTTATGAGTTCAGTCACTGAACGGACTAAACTCGTATCTCGAGGTTCTACTGTGGCGATAATGGCATCAGACTCGGGGTTGCTGGTTCTATTCCCTAACCAGCCGGCTCACATACTGTTACAGCGGCATCAGGAGGAAGACGGTTCTCAACATGCCGCTGCTGCCAAACCTGGACCTGAAGAACGACCCGGTAAACATACACGCTCTGCACTTCCTCTTTCTGAACGGACGCCGTCACTGTTTCCTGTCCCCCTGTGGCAGGCGGAGCTGACCGAGTTGGTCCAGACGTACAAACAGGAAGTGACGGAGGCGGCCTGCGAGCTGATCTGTGATTGGGCGCAGAAGATCCTGAAGCGTTCTTTCGACACGGTGGTGGAGATCGCCCGCTACCTGATCCAGGAGCACATCGTCAACCCGCGCTGCAGCCAGGCCGAGCTGGTCACCTCAGCAGCGCTCGCAGGTGTGTGTGTGTGTGTGTGTGTGTGTCTGTGTGTGTGTGTGTGTGTGTGTGTACTGACAACTACGTCTCTCTGCAGGAGGTCCAGCCAAACCGCACAAGGTCATCAAGAAGACCCCCGTCATCACGAAGGCCGAGGGCGACGGCGCTGCTGACCAGAAGGTGATGTCACGAGTGTCCGTCCAATCAGAGCTCACGGTCACTGTGACCCGTCACCAACGCTCGCTGCTTCCTGTTTGTCTCTAGAGGGAACTCGGAGACTCGTCTTCCTCGTCTGGGCTGAAGCTGCCGTCTGGAGACAAATCAGCTCCTGCAGCCAAAGCCTGGCCGGACACGCCCCCCGCCGCCGGCCGCAAGGTGGGGCTCAGAGGCTTAACTAGACCTGAGTCTAAAGTAGATCTGGGTCTGAACTAGATCTGGGTCTAAACCAGAGCTGGGTCTCAACCAGAGCTGTGACTAAATTAGACCAGGGACTAAACTAGATCTGGTTCTAAACTAAATCTGGGTCTAAACTAGAGCTGGGACTAAACTAGAACTGGGTCTCAACCAGACCAGGATCTAAATTAGAGATGGATCTAAACTAGATCTGGGTCTAAACTAGACCTGGTACTAAATTAGAGCTGGGATTAAACTGGAGCTGGGTCTAAACTAGTCCTGGTTCTTAAATTACACCTGGTTCTAAACCAGACCTGTTTCTAAACTAGTCCGGGATCTAAACTAGACCTGATACTAAACTACACCTGGTTCTAAACTAGACTGTGTCTCAACTAGCTCTGGATCTAAACTAGTCCTGGTCTAAACTAGAGCTGGTCTAAACTAGAGCTGGTCTAAACTAGAGCTGGTACTAGGATGTAGTTTCAGGGGTTTTTCTGTATTTGTGCTTTTGTTGTTTTCACACATTGGTCACCTGATCGATCAGTCATGTGACCTCTGACTCTTGACCTCCAGGTGGAAGCCTACATGAAGCAATTACCCAGAATCCTCCCTCGGAGCTCCATCCCGGATAAGACCCAGCTGTCTGTGCGCTCCTCTCCTCCGTCGCTGGCGCCCAAAGACGCCTCGGGCGTGGGAGGGGCGTCGGGACCCGGGGGCCCGGCGGCGGCCGCCGCCGCCAGCAGCGGCGGGGTGAAGGTCATCGCCATGGCGACGCTGCCCCCGCCTCAGGGCGGACCCGTCCCGGTGATGTTCCTGCCTCAGGGCTGCCTGTCCTACGAGAGGGAGAAGGTGACCCCGCCCCCTCCTCCGCCCCCCCCTCAGCAGCACGCCACCGCCCAGCCCACCTCCGTGGTGCAGAAAGCACGGGGCAACGCCAGCAAGCGCCCCCTGGAGGCGGGGCCAGGTGGCACAGGGGGTGTGGCTTCCAGACCTCTGGTGAAACGCAAACGGGGACGACCGAGAAAACCACGCCCTGAAGATGCCCCGCCCCCTCCTGCTGCTGCTCTGCAGCCCTCCCCTCCTGCCCCACCCGCCCAGTCGCCCATCATCACCTCCCTCTCCGGGGGGGTCATCCAGAAGGCCTCCTCCTCCTCTTCCTCGCAGCCGCTGGTGGAGATCGTGATCCCGGACCAATCAGGGATGATCCTGAGCCCCCTCCCAGCGGTGGCGGCCCCCGCCCGCCGGCTGATGGAGCACCGCGGCGTTCTGGTGCAGTGTCAGCCAGGGGGGGCGGCGGTGGAGCCGGAGCGCCACGGCCGACCGCTGCTGCTCCTCCAGAGCCCGGGGGCCCCCAGCTGGGAGCTGGCGGCATCGGGACGCACCCCCATGGTGGAGGTGATCCAGAAAGCCCCCAGGCCAAGCAATAAGAACAGCAGTGGCGTGGCCCTGCCCACCACTCACCTCCGAGCTCCGCCCCCTCCCCTCCCCCTACCCACGCTAGACGAGGAGCAGGGCGAGCTGGAGATCGTGTTGACGCCGGTCGAACTGCAAAACAGCCCCCCGTTACCGTCGGCGCCCTCAGCTTCAGAGGCTCTGCCCCCCTCTTCCTCCTCCTCCTCTTCCTCCCTAACGGCGAAGAAACGAGAGGAGGAGGTAGAGGCCAATCAGAGCAGCTCCTCACACACAGAGGAACACTAGCTGTCATCAGGCCCCGCCTCTTTTTTATCAGCTTTTACCTCACTGCAACAAAGCCCCGCCCTCTTGACTTTATCCCGCCCCCCTACCTTTGTTTTCCCTTCATTGGTGGAAATCCCTCAGTGGCAACGGCACAGAGCCAATCAGGAGGGATGAATGAAGCCACACCCTCCACTGTCCTCCATCAGCTCCCATTGCACTGCAGAGCAGACAGACACGTTCAGAACCTGTCTGTCTCCCCGACTGTCTGCACGACTGTCTGTACGACTGTCTGTACGACTGTCTGTACAACTGTCTGTACGAGTGTTTGTACGACTGTCTGTACGACTGTCTCTCTGTACGACTCTGTACAACTGTCTGTACAACTGTCTGTACGACTGTCTGTACGACTGTCTGTACGACTGTCTGCACGACTGTCTGTACAACTGTCTGTACGACTGTCTGTACAACTGTCTGTACAACTGTCTGTACGACTGTCTGTACAACTGTCTGTACGAGTGTTTGTATGACTGTCTGTACGACTGTCTCTCTGTACGACTGTCTGTACAACTGTCTGTACAACTGTCTGTACAACTGTCTGTACGACTGTCTGTACGACTGTCTGTACGACTGTCTGTACGAGTGTTTGTACGACTGTCTGCACGACTGTCTGTACGACTGTCTGTACGACTGTACGAGTGTTTGTACGACTGTCTGTACGACTGTCTCTCTATACGACTGTACGACTGCCTGTACGACTGTCTGTACAACTGTCTGTACGACTGTCTGTACGACTGTCTGCACGACTGTCTGTACAACTGTCTGTACGACTGTCTGTACAACTGTCTGTACAACTGTCTGTACGACTGTCTGTACAACTGTCTGTACGAGTGTTTGTACGACTGTCTGTACGACTGTCTCTCTGTACGACTGTCTGTACAACTGTCTGTACAACTGTCTGTACAACTGTCTGTACGACTGTCTGTACGACTGTCTGTACGACTGTCTGTACGAGTGTATGTACGACTGTCTGCACGACTGTCTGTACGACTGTCTGTACGACTGTACGAGTGTTTGTACGACTGTCTGTACGACTGTCTCTCTATACGACTGTACGACTGCCTGTACGACTGTCTGTACGACTGTCTGTACGACTGTACGACTGTCTGTACAACTGTCTGTACGACTGTCTGTACAACTGTCTGTACGACTGTCTGTACGACTGTCTGTACGACTGTACGACTGTCTGTACGACTGTCTGTACGAGTGTTTGTACGACTGTACGACTGTCTCTCTGTACGACTGTCTGTACGACTGTCTGTACAACTGTCTGTACGACTGTCTGTACGACTGTACGACTGTCTGTACAACTGTCTGTACGACTGTCTGTACGACTGTACGACTGTCTGTACAACTGTCTGTACGACTGTCTCTACGACTGTCTGTCTGTACGACTGTCTGTCTGTACGACTGTCTGTACGACTGTCTCTCTGTACGACTGTACGACTGCCTGTACGACTGTCTGTAAAACTCTGTACGACTGTCTGTCTGTACAACTGTCTGTACGACTGTCTGTACGACTGTTTGTACGACTGTCTGTACAACTGTCTGTACGACTGTTTGCACGACTGTCTGTACGACTGTCTGTCTCCCAGACTGTCTGCACAACTGTCTGTACGACTGTCTGTACGACTGTTTGTACGACTGTCTGTACGACTGTCTGTACGACTGTTTGTACAACTGTCTGTACGACTGTCTGTCTGCACGACTGTCTGTATGACTGTCTGTACGACTGTCTGTCTGTACGACTGTCTGTCTGTACAACTGTCTGCATGACTGTACGACTGTCTGTACAACTGTCTGTACGACTGTCTGTCTGCACGACTGTCTGTACGACTGTCTGTACGACTGTCTGTCTGTACGACTGTCTGTACGACTGTCTGTACGACTGTACGACTGTCTGTACGACTGTACGACTGTCTGTACGACTGTCTGTCTGTACGACTGTCTGTACGACTGTACGACTGTCTGTCTGTACGACTGTCTGTACGACTGTACGGCTGTCTGTACGACTGTCTGTCTGTATGACTGTCTGTACGACTGTCTGAAAGACTGTACGACTGTCTGTCTGTACGACTGTCTGTCTGTACGACTGTCTGTCTGTACGACTGTTTGTACGACTGTACGACGGTCTGTACGACTGTACGACTGTCTGTCTGTACGACTGTCTGTACGACTGTCTGTACGACTGTACGACTGTCTGTCTGTATGACTGTCTGTACGACTGTCTGTCTGTACGATTGTCTGTGCGACTGTCTGTCTGTACGATTGTCTGTGCGACTGTACGACTGTCTGTCTGTACGACTGTCTGTACGACTGTCTGTCTGTATGACTGTCTATTTGTACGACTGTGTCTGTCTGTCTGGACGACTGTCTGACTGTCTGGACGACTGTCTGACTGTCTCTCCTCCTCTTTCTTTCTTTTGTCTTCAGCTGCTTCAAATCAGTCAAATTAAAAGCAGGTGGAGAACAGAGGGATGAAGGGAAGGACGCGGGCCCCCGGCTGGAGGTCCCTGTTGGAGGCCTCCCAGTGGGGGCCCCCGGTAGAGGCCCTTGATAGGTGCAGCGGGTACTACGGGTTAGAACCTGTTCGGGTTCTTCTTTAGGGTTTGTTCCGGGTTCACCTTCAGTCCACATGTGGAACAGGGCAATAATAAAGGAGACGACGGCTCAGGGGCCACAGGACATCCTGGAGGGGCCCCTGGAGGTGGATTAAAGTTGGATCTGGGCTCTTCTGAGCAGCTTTTGGTTTAAATCTTTGTTTTTATTTGTGTGTTTGAGATGAAACAAAAAAAAAACACTTCGCGGAAATATTGACAAAAATGAATTTTGTGTTGCTTCTCACTGACCTGTTGTCCCATCGTTCTCTTTTCTGTCACGCTGTCATTTGTTATTTCCTGTCCGGACTTCCTTAGCAACATGCTAATTTGTGGCTAATACCGTGTGAGATTTTTAGTGTGTCTGAAACCAGCGGTACTATTTACGGTCGTCTAGGGCATCGGCTCAGACACGGATAGCAAAGCACAACGTTCGCGCCACGTAGCCCCAAAGGTACGATGCAGCTAAAACAGACGCATTGATGAGGGACGTTAGCGGGAATTAGCTTCTGTCGCTAGTTTGAACGACATCGATGAGCCTGCTAGCTGCATCCTTTGCACTAACTCAGTAGCCACTGAAGGAAGCGCTGATTTAGCAGCACTTTCAAAATAAAGGTCGACAAAGACCCTGGATGATGAAGACGCTTTTAAATGACTTCAGCTGCGTCTTAACGGAGGAAAGAACCAACAGATTAGAGGTGAAAACACGATATTAGCGACTTTGTTCGTGAACTTGTTCATTGTTCTCATTTTGTTTAGCCAAAAGCCAAAGATAGTGATTTTATTCTTCTGTCTACATTTTAAGACAAAGTCGAGACGAATGGTTGGAGACGCTAAACAGTCATCAGAGAATCAAAGTTCTAATTGTGGATTTAATCGTTTAAAAAAACGTGGAAGCAGTTTGTGAATTTATGTTTGTTTCTGTTCTTCCGAGCCTTTCGTTTGTCATTTCCTCCTCTCTGGTGAAGGAGTTTTCACCGCCTGTCGTCATGGCGACGTCCTCTTCATCGTTGGTGCTACAGCCTTTGCTGTTTTCCATCCTGTAAACGCGGATTTGTACGAGAAAAAAAAATTGTTTCCCTCCGTCCGTCGGCGGGAGCCTCGGGTCAGTTAAAGGGACGCCCAAACCAGCTGAGACTGTTAAAACCCATCCCTGTTGCATGATGGGAAAGTGAGCTCAAGCATTTTGCTATTTGCCATGAAGCGAGTGTAGCGAGGCGTACACACTTGCTAGAATAGCACTAATCCTATTTATTATAAAGCACTAGTGATGCTCCTGTGTCATGTGCCAAACAAAAGACGCGGCGTCCGTCTCCCTTTAACCGCCGAGACTCCGCCCATTTCAGATGGAACTGAAATTAAAAGTTGCACTGTTAAAAAAACAGAGATGGTTCTTTGTGTGTTTTGAGTTTGCTGTTGAATGTTTGGAGAAAAGAAAAAGTGTTCATGCTGTGAGTGTTTGTTTTATTCACCTCCAGACGGGTCTTTTATTTAATGTCAAAATGAACATCAATCATTCTCGAACGATCAGGTGATCAAGTAGAGTGATTAAGACAGTCATTTCTTTTAATTTCTGCCATTTCCTTGTTTTTCAAATCCAATTTTTGTGAGTTTTCACTTCCCTTTTTTATTTCCATCTGGTCATCCTATTTGCTTTTTCCTCTTTTTCTCAAGCAAAACTATTTCTTCTCTTTTCCAGAGTTCCTTTCTTCCCTTCTTTTGTTTTCATTTTTATCACTTCTTTTTCATTCCCTCTCACCTTTTCATCTTTTACAGCTCTCTTTGGTATCATTTCTTCTTTTACTTGTCCTTTCCTCTCACTTCATTTCCATAAATATTTATTTTGGACATTCTTCCTTTCCTTTCCTTCCTCTTCCTTTTTTCCATTATCTCTATTTTTCAGTATTTCCTCAAAGCCTGGTTTCCTGGAATATTGTTTTTCTTCCTTGTTTCACTTTTTTAAATCATCCTTCCCTTGTCGTCACCACTAGGTGGCGCTCTACTGTCTTGTTCAGGTACTAAGAACAACGTCATGACTACTGTTAAAATTTTTAAATTAATTTGTCTCGAGATTCAAAAAGCCAGTTATAACTGTTATTAGAAAATCTTCAGATATAAAGTGCATCAATACATCAAAGTAATTATTTTTTTTAATCATTGAATAAAAATGATTACATTTGATAGAAATACAGATAAAACTAGAGATGCCATTGGGCGGATGGGCCATTGATGGATGATGCAGGAACCTGTGGGTGGATGTTCCACTAAAAACTGAACGTTTGGCTTCAAGAACGGAAACGACCATAAACAGAAACTCCAACAAGTGAATGGAGTGAAACAGGAAGTGATGAAGTGTTCTTCAAATTAAATGCATTAAAAAGAAATCTGCAGAATGTTACAGTGAACTGAGGGCGCATTGCAAATATAGTAAACGATACACAAATAGATTTTATCGTGTTTCATTGTGAGCATGTTTTCATGAAGCCAATTTAATAACTATTCCTTATCAGTATCCAAACAGCTGGGGGAATAGAAGCAATAATGACCAGATTTCATTAATGACAATAGATAGGAGTTATGAGTTTATTAAAGTAGGACGTGACCATTTTAAACTTTATTTGATACAGAATTATATTTATTTCAGTATTTAACTTTTTTCAAACAGGATACATCAACAAATCATTCAAAAATATTTCTTCAAGACGCTTTTACATTTTATTATGCTTTTATTTTGAAAACAGTTCCAGGAAGTTCCGGTCGTGTCAGACTGCGTCCATCTTGACGGATATTGCGTCACAGTTGATTTAAAGCAGAGTCGATCCGGCCGGAGTGAAGCCAGGCCACGAAAACGGGACCAGATGGACCCGTTTAGACCCTGAAGACCCGGTTTGACACCCGGAACGAACACTTGGACTCAACCCGGGACTGAATCCGGATCAAACAGGAACCCGTGGAAGTAAACCCAGAGGGACGCGGCTCCGGTATCCGGGGTAGGGCTCTTCCTCCGGCTGCTTTCCTTTCTTTTCTTCGTTCTTTACGTCTCTCTGGTTCGGTTCGGCTAAGCTAGCCGTTAGCCGCCCGTGTCGTCCTGGTGTCGGGGTGTGAAAGCTCCGAGCTGCGGGCCTGCTGCGGGCCGGCGGACCCGCTTCCTCCGTTGTGTTTTCATCAGGAGGGAGCGGCTCTTCGCCCCCTCCTCCCCCTCCTCCTCCTCCTCTTCCCCCGCTTCATCCTCCTCTTCCTCAGCTCCGTTAGCTTGTTGTCTGGCTTTAAAACTGAATTTTATTTATTAAATGTCACAATGTTGTGTTTTTACTTCCCTTTGGTGTTTCCTGTAGCGCCGAGAGTTCCGGTTCGTTCATGTTTCGTGTTACTAGAAGCCAAACTATGTGAGAAATAGCTTTAAATGTTGTGTTCAGGGACGTCTGGTTTACAGTACTTTTCCTACGTTCTGTGTGTTACTCTTCAAAACTAACTGCATGACGTCATACCGGCATTCCAGGGTGGTGGTGGTGGGGGGGAGTTTCCCACCCACCCACCCGTGTGTAAACACACGAAGCGGATAACATGATGGCCAGAATGAAACACGCACGTTTGAAAACGGGCTGCAGGGTGTGACGTCCTGTAAACAGGAGTCCCTGAACGCCACACCGGATGTCCACAGGATGAGTCCAGGTGTGAACGGGTTCCCGCTTCACTGTGGGTTCTATCTTCAGGTTAATACTTTAAAATACAAAATTAAATCAAATTAAAAATCATTTCGAAGGGATTTGATGGAGCTCAAATTTTCTTTCTTTCACTGAATTGAAATGAAATACAAACCAGATTTTTAACCAGCTTTTTGCTAACTTTCTGAGTTAAGATTAGCATGCTAACAACTAGCCTGTAGTGATAAAATCAGGTTTGAGCAACATTTCTGATGTGAAACTTGTAAAAATATATGAATAAAACTTGTATACAGACATATAACCAATTCATTTACCCTGCTTGTTTATCCAGTTAGCCAGTGATGCTACAGCAACATGCTGGTTCCCATTGATTGGATGGAGCTACAGATGTTTCCTAGCAACAGAATCACAGAGTCGTTGTTATGATTCTATTCATGATCTGATTATTGATCACCATCAGTGGTGGAGTTTATAAAACATTTAAGTTCTTGTACTTCAATTGACGACAAATGTACAATTTTCGTCTTTTAATTAATTAATGTGAAGTTAAAGTAAACACTTCATGAATTGGATATTAAATGCAGTACATTTGTTTGTATTGGTGTAATTTTATATAATCGTGTTGGTTCTATTGTTGAAATAAGAGATGTGAATAGTTATACAATGTATAATTGTATCATATAAATTATTATACAATATTATATACAGGAAATCAGCTTCAGGCTTTTATTACAAGTCCAGTTGACGTCATTCACACAGGGATCTGCTAATTGTTGTGTTAGCATCCTAACATTAGCATACTAACACAAAAATTAGCAATATAGTGGCATGCCAACACATTAATTAGCAGTGTATTAGCATCCTAAAATGTTCATGAACCGTTTCTGAAATGATTTTCTTGTCTCTTAATAGACTTGTCCGTTAAAATGGCCGACACCGAGGTCACCATGTCGCCAGCTCTGCACCAACTCCACCACAACCCCTCCCACTCAGCCCCACCCCCTCCACCACCACCACCCTCCTCTTCCTCCCCCACTACCTTCTCTTGCCCTTCCTCCCCATCAAGCGCCTCGTCATTTTCTTCTTCTTCATCGTCGTCCTCTTGTTCCGAGAGCTCCTCTGACTGCCCCGCCCACCACCACCACCACCACCACCACCACCATCATCACCACCACCACCCCCGCCCCCAGTTACAGCTGCCTCCGCCATCCGTCAGTGAGCAGCCGTCCTCCCCCAGTGCCAGCCCCCGCAGCTCCAGCCCGAGTGGCAGCATCGCCAGTACCGGCAGCCTCGGCAGCAGCGCCAGCGAAGGCATCGGCAGCAGCGCCACGTCGACCGCCGGCGACCTGCGAGGCCCCAGCCCCCCGCTGGACGTCATCTCCGAGGACGCCATGGAGATGGACCTGGGGGTCGACCAAGGTAAGAACAACTGGGACAAGTTGAGAGAGGATGGCAGGAAAAGCATCAAGTCCAGGAGCTCCTTCCCATCCAATCATATCTTTGGTTCATTCAGTGTAAACAAACAAATGAGGTGGAGATGGGCCCAGGTCCAGGTTTAGATCCTGGGATCAACAGGCTCATCCAGTTTTCCACGGAAACGCTTTCCAGTTCCTCTTGGAGAATTCTAGGGTATTCCCTGTCTGGATGTCCGTGTAGGTGCTCAGTTATCCAGGTCCTGGTTCTCCAAAGCTGTTTAAAGCAATCCACTGGACTTAAGAAAGTTTCTTGAAGATGTTTCACCTCTCATCCAAGAGGCTTCTTCAGTTCTGATGGTGTCTGGTCTGACCAACCAGCACTAGAACTGAAGAAACCCCCTTGATTGATCTACAGTTTTGGATATCCCTGTCTAGATAAGATTCATGACCCCTCCAGTTCTGGTCTACCCATGCGCTCTCCAGAACCTGTGGGTAGCCCAACCAGATGATGACATCTTCAACAGACTCTGTAGAACAAGACCAGCTTCTTCTGGGTGTCTGGGCTCCTGGTCAGATCGCAGACTGAGCCCATCCCCCTTACAGTGTAAGATCCTTGGTGTCCACAGTCTCAGTCACCCAGCTACCCAACCATGAGTCAGTGTTGGACCTTAGATGTCAGATCCAGAACTTTGTCTCCAGACTAAGGCCATTCTTGCTGCTGATGCTGCACATTTTCTCCCTAGTTAGCACCTCACCCTGAGCTCTCGGTTTGACCAGGCTTGTAAAACAGGAACAACAATGCTATGGCTAACACCTTAGTCATCAACTTGACCAGACATCAGTCCTAGCCCAGCTCGGCCACTTCTGCTCCCTGCGACCACGCAGGATGGATCGCTAGGCTGTGGGTTCCTTTTCCTGGGTCTGACACTAGGAATGCAAACAAAACCTTCTTGATATTGTCTGTTTGTACGACTGATGGTAGTTTGGGACCACCAGGGTCACCAGATCCGAGTCTAATCTCCACTTTGTTTTACGGTTCTAGTGATTGATCCGGAAGTCGCCTTGAAGGCTTGTCAGGAAGTACTTCTAAAGGTCAAACTTCAGAACAAGGAAGTGCCTGAACAAAAACGGCAGCAGCACAACACCAGCCCCGAGTCTTCGGGGCCACAGTGGCACATCGGGCCGGACACCGGCTCCATCAAAGAGGAAGATGAGGAGGAGGAGGGAGGAACGGCACACCCGCATCCTTCAACCCGACCGGACTCCATATCTTCCTCCAAACAGTCGTGGCTGCTTCGCCTGTTCGAGTCCAAGCTGTTTGACGTCTCCATGGCGATCTCCTACCTCTACAAGTCGAAGGAGCCCGGCGTCCAGGCGTACATCGGCAACCGCCTCTTTAGCTTCCTGGACGGCGAGGTGGACTTCTACCTGCCGCAGCTGCTCAACATGTACGTGCACATGGACACGGAGGTGGGCGACGCCATCCGACCCTACCTGGTGAGTCCCCGAAGGCGAGTCCCTACTCGTCGTTTGATCGGTGCTCTGACTGCTTCCCCCCCCGACTCCCTCGTAGATCCACCGCTGCCGAGGAAGCATCACCTTCTCCCTGTTGACGGCGTGGCTGCTGGGCGCCTACTCCTCCGACATGCACATCTCCACCCAGCATCACTCCAGAGGCGCCAAACTGCGAAAACTCATCCTGTCCGACGAACTCAAGCCTCCGTGCGTCGCCCCAAGAGCTGACGGCGCGGCGCCCTCGCCGTCCTCCCGCCGCTGCCACCGCAGGCACCACAGCAACAACACGGAGTCCTCCACCTCCTTCTTCTCCGCCACCGGCACCGCCCCAGAGATTCCCGTTTCGGAGGACGCGGAGGTGTTTGCTTCCCCGCCCAGGAAGACGCATCAGCGATCCAAGTCGGACGCGACGACCGCCAGCAGCGGCTCGAGCCTCCGGCGGACAGGAAGTAACCCGAAGGTGGAAGCCGTCCATGAGGAGGTAAGATGATGAGCACCGCCTTTATGTCTGATCGTAGCGTTCCTGATTCCATGACTGTAGATTAATAGCAGTCTGAGCGCCATCTAGTGGCTGAAATCACTCTGAGGTTATAGGGGAGGGGCCTTGCTTCTGTACTCAAGTACAATTTATAGCGCCCCTGTCCTTGAACAAATATCTACTCGGTGGAGTTTGTCGTTACTTCAGACATTTATCTCTGTTTTCTTTCTATTCTTGACCAATCCCATGATGCTTTGCTCAGAGTGACATCGTGTTCGCTCGTAGGTGAGCGCTGACATACGCAAACTTTGTCTTAAGCTGCTACAACTTCTCCTTCCTCTGATTCTCCATCCTCTGTTCCGTCACTGGATCAGTCGTCATGACGATAAATGCCACGATTTAGAGGCCTGATTTTCACTGACAAGCTCCGCCCAACTGTCCCTCCCCCCTTTACACCCTGAGTTGGACTTTCTCTTGCTGGGTTCCACAGGGTTCACTTCTGAGCCCGCCTCTTTTTCTGTCTCGCTTCTGCTTGGATCAATAATAACGAAGCATCGCCTGTCAAACTGACCCAAAGGAAAAGGGGCGGGGACTACTGATTGGTTGCCACGCCCCTGATAATCCAACCGTCACTGACCTGAATTATCTTAATTCAAAGCGTTTTGGTTTTTTTTTTTTTCAAATGGCTGTTTTGTGAATTTTCATTCATATTTAATGTTGTTAATCAATGTTTTTGAGTTGTTCTGTTTTTTTTGAGCGGTTTTAAAGGGCTGTGAACATAAAAACTGATCGATTGATTGCTTTTCCTAGAGTCATGATAAACGTTACTGTTTCATATTAGTTTCCACTGAATGTGAGCTTTTAGAATTCCATGATCATGCGTTTCTCTTTACGTTTTGCGCGGCGTCCCGTCTTGTTTAGTCCAGCCTGAAATTTCTACTTTCTAATCATTTGCTGCTCAGTTTTCAACCATCATGTGCGTCTCCATGGAAACTATGATGTCATCAGAGCTTGTTTTCTTCTGCTCTTGTTTCTCGGCTCACGTCTTTATTGTTTATTTTCTGTTCATCTCTGAGGCTCCTCCCCCTATTCGGGGGAGCTCGCCAACACATTTCCGTCCTGACGGATGACATCACCGACGTCTCGTCCAGACTGGTCTGTTTCAGTTTGATTTTGAACCAAACACTTGGTGTTAGACAGTCGTAGCTCAAACGGTCGTGACGGAGGATCCCGCCGCGTCTCCGTCGGCGAATTGACTTCCTGTTTGTCTCCTGTCTGGACTGAAATCCTACTCGTCTGTTTCGGTGGGAGACGTCCTCCAGAATGTGGGTCATGTAAACAACTCGCACATTTCCTGTCGGCCCCGAAGCGTTTCCATGTGTTGGAGGGCGGAGCTCTGAGACCTGGATCGGGTCCGGAGGAGGATTTGAACCATGTGGTGCTGCTGGAGTCTCGACGTGCCGACGTCAGCAGTTTACGCCTGAAAACAACCTGAGTCGTGTTTGTTCATGAATTTATTCTGGAGCATCAGGACTCGCTGGAAACACGTCAACAAAAAAATCAATCAAGAAAAACTGTTTTCATCCATCTTTTCATTTCTTTTCTAGTCATTAGATCCGTCCACAAATCCGTCTTGTTCACATGTTGTTTTTTGGTTTTTGTAGTTTTTTTCTTATCGTTTAAAAAGGAACGACGGCTTTTTTTTTTTGGTAACACAAACACATCAAAACAGATGACACCCAGCAGCTTCATTGGTAAGCTGATGTCGCCATGGCAACGGGCATGTTTACCAGATGTTTAGTCCCTCTGCCCTCTGATGGACAAACGGGGAACTGCAGTTTGTTTAGAAGACATTTAAACTTCTAAAACTGTCGTCTAACTTTTTAGAGTCTCTTGGATTATCCTGCGAACATCGTTATGACCGATTTTAAGCAAATAAAAAATGTTTATCGTAATAAATGACAAAAACTTTCTAACCGATCAGGTTGTTGTTGTTCCTCCGGTTCTGGTGGATTCAGCGTTCCCGTTCGGTTTGTGTTCCAGCCGGAGCGTCTGCGTCCTCAGCGGGAGTTCGTGAAGTCTCTGCTGTGCATCGGGAAGCGTTTGGCCACGCTGCCCACCAAGGAGCAGAAGACCCAGCGGCTGATCTCAGAGCTGTCGCTGCTCAACCACAAGCTGCCGGCGCGGGTGTGGCTGCCCACCGCCGGGCACCAGCACCACGTCTGCAGGATCCCCCATACGCAGGCGGTGGTGCTCAACTCCAAAGACAAGGTAGCGCACCTGTTGGCTTCGCTGCCCGACAGCTTGTGACTGACGTCGCCCATCCCGTAACGTCCTCTTCCTCCTCCTCCTCAGGCTCCGTACATCATCTACGTGGAGGTCTTGGACTGCGAGAGCTTCGACGAGTCTCCAGTTCCGGTCCGAATCCCGGAGACGAGGATCCGATCCGCTCGCTCCGCCGAGAACCTGGACTGCGGCGGCGTCACGGCGGCTAACGCTAACAGCGGGATGACGTCGGAGCAAAGAGCGGGAAGCTTCTCCGCCGTCCAGAACTACGACAACGACGACGAGGCGTGGGCCACCGACGACATCGGGCAGCTGCAGGTGGAGGTGAGAGGGCGTCAGGCTGGCGTCGAGCGCCTGCCTGCGATTGGACGATTGGTGGCCTCATCGTGTCGCGGTGTGTTTCAGGCCGAGGCTCAGACCAGCAGCAGCGACAACATCAGCCAGTTCTCAGTCGACAGCATCACCAGCCTGGAGAGCAAAGAGCCGGTTTTCATCGCCGCCGGAGACATCAGGTAACCAACGGCGTCGTACCGGGTGGGTCATGTGACCAGTAAGTCCTCCAGTTAAGCTCCGGTCCCAACAGGACTTTACGTAGTAGTAGTAGAACTTTAATGATCCCTTAAGGAGGTTCCGTTGGGGAAATTGACAGGAAGTCCTCAACTTACAAACATCCTTAGATACAAACAAACGCGCTTCACCATATCAAACCATTGTCCTGCAGTTCTGCTTTCAAAACTTGTTTGTTGTCCCTGTTAGCATCTCAGAGCGTCAGGCTCCACATCTGGATGCTCTACTGTTTATAATGAATGATAAAGCAAAGTTAGCTACATGCTAAGTGCTACATGCAACCCACAGCTGAACTCTCCTGCTGAGGACACGACATACAAACGTGTCCCTGTTGGACCTGCTGCTTCTAGGTCAGAGTCTCTGGATCTGGATGGACTTGAATTACTGGAGCTGCTGGTTCTGTAGGTCACATGATCACACGGCGTCATGCGTGATGTGTGCTTCCCTTCGCTACCTGACTGTAGCGTGTGTTAATACTGGAGCTGGATGTAAAATACATGCTAGTTATTGACGGATTGATTCCGATCAGATGAATGGAATGCAGTGGGCGTGGTCAAGACGAGCAGGAAACGAGGACTCTGGTGTGGCGTCATGTGACTAAACATAACAGATCGTCTGTCGGCTCTTTAGACGCAGACTCTCGGAGAACCTGGCCCACCCCCCCACCTCGTTCAAGCGAGACCCCGAGGACCCGTCAGCCGTGGCCCTCAAAGAACCATGGGAGGAGAAAGTCAGGTGAGTCCAGGGTCCTCAGGTGTGTGTGTGTGTGTGTGTGTGTGTGTGTGTGCGTGTGTGTGGGCACTGATGCAAGTGTGTGTGTGTGTCTGCAGACGTATCAGAGAAGCCTCGCCTTACGGTCACCTGATCAACTGGAGGCTCCTGTCGGTGATCGTCAAGTGTGGAGACGACCTGAGACAAGAGCTGCTGGCCTATCAGGTGCTCCGACAGCTGCAGGTGAGTCCTAAAGGTCACTAAACCAAAGGTGTTCACTGAAGGAACTGATGAAAACATGTGAAGACACACACACACACACACACACACACACACACACACACACACACACACACACACACACACACACACGTCGACCCGTCAGCCCGTTTGTTTGGATGTTGTTGATGTTGGAAATGAGATGAAGGTGATGAAGACTGCTGTAATGACGAGTCCAAACAATAAATAAAAGACACACACCTGTTACTTGACCTCCATGTGGAGGTCGGCGTTGCCTCGGTAACGTCTCTGATCTGTTCTTCAGTCCATCTGGCAGCAGGAACGAGTTCCCCTGTGGATCAAACCCTACAAGATCCTGGTGATGTCATCAGACAGCGGGATGATCGAACCCGTGCTCAACGCCGTCTCCCTGCACCAGGTACCAGCATCCTCACCCTGACGCTCTGTTCTGACATCATGACCTGGTTTTCTCTCGTCTGATTGGTCGGTCTGTGTTGCAGGTGCGTAAGCAGAGCCAGCTGTCGCTGCTGGACTACTTCCTGCAGGAACACGGCAGCTTCACCACCGAGGCCTTCCTCACGGCTCAGAGGAACTTCGTCCAGAGCTGCGCCGGGTACAGCCTCATCTGCTACCTGCTGCAGGTCAAAGACAGGTATGCCCCGCCTCCTCACGCTCGCACTCCGCCAGGCTAACGTAGCGTAGCTGTCTCACACGCCGCCCGTCTGCGCAGACACAACGGGAACATCCTGCTGGACTCCGAAGGCCACATCATCCACATCGACTTCGGCTTCATCCTGTCCAGCTCCCCGCGGAACCTTGGCTTCGAGACGTCTGCCTTCAAGCTGACGTCTGAGTTCGTGGACGTGAGTGGAGGTCAAAGGTCGGTGGAGGTGAGGTGAGGGTGTGGTCGTGACGCTGTGTGTGTTGCAGGTGATGGGCGGGCTGAACGGCGACATGTTTGTCTACTACAAGATGCTGATGCTGCAGGGCCTCATCGCCGCCAGGAAGCACATGGACAAGGTCCTGCAGGTGGTGGAGATCATGCAGCAAGGTGAGGCCGTCACCATGGCAACCGTATGGTTTGGTCACATGGCGCAGCAGCTGACCAATCAGGAAGTATTCATGACCTACGGAAAATAGAACACTGACTGGAAACTCAACCGTCAATCAAACAACTGTCAATCAAACTGACAGATGACCGTCAATCAATCAAATGACCGTCGATCAAACAACTGTCAATCGATCAAACAACCGTCAATCAAACATCAAACAACTCTCAATCAAAATGTCAAACAACCAAATGTCACTTTGACATCCAACCATCAAATCGATGGATTTATAGATAAATCCATAAATGTATTGACGACCTGTAGCTCCAGCAGAACCATCGTCTCTCTGCAGCCTCCGCCCCCCCCAGCTGGACCCCGCCCAGGGCTCCAGCACCTTTGATTGGTCCGTTGTGTGTCTAACCTGCCTGTGATTGGCCGGTGTGTCTAACCTGCCTGTGATTGGCCGGTCTGTTGCAGGCTCCCACCTGTCGTGTTTCCACGGCTCGGGGACGATCCGGGGGCTGAAGGAGCGTTTCCACATGTCGCTGACGGAGGAGCAGCTGCAGCTGCTGGTGGAGCAGCTGGTGGACGGCTCCATGCGCTCCATCACCACCAAACTCTACGACTCCTTCCAGTACGTCACCAACGGCATCATGTGACTCATGCCTCGCCGGGGGGAGGGGCCAGACTGTGTGACAGACGCTCCGCCCGGCCAATCGTAGAGCTGGAAGCCGCTTTGATGTCATTTGGTCTCCACTTTTTTTCCAGTATTGCTGCATTAAAGGGCAGCTGGGAGATTACAGCATCCGCTCCTGGAAGACTTCACCTGGACTGTGCTGGATTTGTCGCCGCTGAGGTCATGTGATCAGGAGGCGTGTTCATAGGTTACGTTCCTCCTGCGTTTTCAGCTGCTGATCTGCCTTTTAGCGTTTGTTTGTTTTTTTACGGTAACTTTAACGGTGAGTTTTGGCTTCATCTTCATCAAATTGCTGAGATTAGAAGCGATTCTCCTGATTTTAAAGAAACTTGACTGGAAAAAGAAACTCATCAAATATATGAAGACGTTCCAGCTGAGAAGAAAAAGAAAACAGTGTTTGTTACTAAAGACCTCTTTGGTCTTCACTTAAAAACTGGACCACAACAGGGAGACTCCTGTGATTGGTCGGTAAAGCTGGCACCATGACTATGAGATCGAAGGTCATGAACTTGTCATTTGTGACGCTAATCAATAGTCGCCCAATATTTTATTTTGGCAATGTGAAATGTTAATGTTGACTTTAATTGTTGTTTTTCACCAGAATTTTATTCCACTTCATGTTTTGTTTGTTTCACAACTCAAACTTTATTGAAAATTAAAGTGTTTTGAGTTGATGGATAAAATAGTTTTAAAGGTTAAACCTAAAACTGGTTATAATAATGATAATAATGATAATAATTATTATCTTTACCTGCTTTTCGTCTCCGGTGATCCAGAACCGATTCTCCAGGTTCCACCTTAAGTTTCGTTTTCTGTTCACCCTCATTTCATATTTGTTGCCCCCCAGGCCACCGGGTGGCGCTGTGACAGCGACGTGTCACATGTTCCTTTAGGCCTTCCAAGGTCTGGCTCTGATTGGACCGTGTTACTACTTCCTGTTTCAAGGCTAGACGTTGAAGACCCCTAAAACAATTGAAGAAAAAGTTTCTTCGTCTTTGGAATCGACTGAAAAGATCGGTTTTAGAACCGATCAGCTGCTGACTTCAAAGACCAGTGTTACATTTAATGTGTCCACATTATTATTTATATCGTTAGTCTCTTGTATTTTGAATTATTTCCACAAACACTTGAAGTTGATATTTTTCTGGTGAAAAACAAAATTTAAAGTGAACTAATTTGATTTACGTTCCATTTTGTTTGGTTGTTTTTGTGTCCTGATTGAATTTCAGATAAACACTCCTTGCACAACATGCTAACGTCGCTAACGCTAAACTCTACGTTGTTGACTTTAACAGTGAGCACAGCTGCATGCTCCTCATCCCTGATTGGTCACATGAAGCATTCTGATTTAATTCGAGCCGATCAGGAGAGGCAGCCCTTTGGCTAGGCTAAACGTTTGACTTTATTTCTGTTGGACAGAAACGTTTTTTGTGACGTTCGGTTTCCTGAATGTGAATGTTGAACCTGATGTTTTGTGGCTTTATTCCAGTGTTTGAGCAGGAAAAAAAAACTGGGAACGCTTCAACATTTTAGAACCGTTTTTATGGAATATCTCGGAAATCTTTGATCAAACAGTTTAAAATGCTGTTGAAATCAAATTATTTTCTAGAATTGCAAGATTTAGATTATCCTTCCTGACTAGCTAAAATGTCCAGTTGGCTTGCTAGCATGTTTTTGTGCACTAAATAACTACAGTGACCAAATAAATCTGTGAAACGCTAATGATTAGCTACCTAGCTAGCATGCTGCCTGTAATTAATGACACCTAATTATTGAAGGAACTTCAATAACTTCCAAAATGACTGAATTCCCTGCATCCGAGGCAAAAATTCACTTTGCTTTTGTTGTGAATGACTGTTAAGCTAGCCTTGAGCTAGCTCCAAACGTGAAATGAATTGTCAAGCTAGCCACAAATATGTCGCACAATTACTTTTAAGTTATTCCGTCCATAATTGTCCGATTACCCAGAATGCCATGCGTTCGCTGGAATAAAGCCGTTTTGATCTGTGATTCTGTAATGTTTGTTTTTAACCACTATCCAACGACGAGAACAGCTCCGCTATTGTCAAGGCTAACTGTGCTGCTAGCGTGTGTGCTAGCGCGCTACTTACTACTTCGACGAAGCTGCAGCTGTGAGTCAAAGTTTACCAGAGCAACTAAAATGGCAAAACACTCTCATTCTTCGTTTTCATGTTTGTTGATGATGCCTTGAGACGTGGAGAAGGTGCAAACGTATCAATGCAACAGGAGCCAAGAAGTGCTGACACACCTTTTGACCGCCTCATGGCGTCGGAACCTTCGGCCTCTTCCTCTCCTGCATTTTCATAATAAACTCCTTTAAAACGCGAACAATCGTCAAGACTTTTCTTCTGAGGCTGCGACTGAATCTTCATTCCTGGATCTCCGTCGTTCTTTGTCAGGAAAACAAACCAACCCTTTCAGACAGAACCGTTTTATTTAAGCTCCATTTCTTCTCATTTGTTCAGCAGAAAACAGCTGACTCACCTCCGAACACGTGACCTTTAGAACGTTAGTGTCAACATTAGCATCGGCTGCTTTACACGAACTGTTAACTGATCACTCATTAGAAAGTGAGTAATCTGCGACAAAAATTAACCAACCTGTAGAAACTGACGAAATGATTAACATTAAACTTCCTGTTAAAAAAGCGGCGTCTCATTCGCTGGATTAAACAACCAATCAGCCCTAAAGCTCAATGAGTCGCAATCAAATCGTCTCCTCTTGTCTGCAACTGATCAATAAACACAAATAATCATTGATAAAGCTGATAGATTCACACTGATGACTTGGACGAGACGGTGACGAAGAGTCTATAAGACGACACAGTCTGAGTCTTTGTCTCGTCTCCTGGCTCCGCCCTGCTGCGACCCCTGACCTCTGACCTAGAAACAACATCATCGTCACTATGACTACAAATTCATGACCGCATTGAATCGTTATTGATTACTCTGATGGTGTATTAGCACTGGTCACCTGCTGTGATGCTGGCGGCGGCGGCGGCGGCTGCTGCTGCTGCTGCTGTTGGTACTCCTCCTGCTGGAGCTGTCGGGCCAGTTCCAGGTCGCTCAGGGGCCCCGGGGCCCCGTCCTGCTGCTGCTGCAGGGACACGGCCACCAGGTAGTCCTACCGCCAAGAGATGACGTCAGTCATTGGTCTTGTTCATCACAGACGCTTCATCACACCTGCTTGGACCCACCTGGTCGATCTGCCTCTGCTGCTCCTGGCTGCTGGGGGGTGGGGCCGAGGTGGGCGGAGCTCGTTGAGGGGGATGACACAGCCGAAAATCTGAGTCGCAGAAGTTCCCGTCTCCCTCGACGTTATGAAGAGACTCCCAGATCAGACCTTCCTCCTGGAGGAAGCCCTGGTCAGTCACCAACAGGTACAGGTGACCCTGAGGGAACCAAACATTAGGAGAGGCACAGGTGACCCTGAGAGAACCAAACATTAGGAGAGGCACAGGTGACCCTGAGAGAACCAAACACTAGTTGAGGCACAGGTGACCCTTAGGGACAGTCACGTTTTATTTGAGGTACAGGTGACCCTTAGGGACAGTCGTGTTTTATTTGAGATACAGGTGACCCTTAGGGACAGTCACATTTTATTTGAGGTACAGGTGACCCTGAGGGACAGTCACGTTTTATTTGAGGTACAGGTGACCCTGAGGGACAGTCACATTTTATTTGAGGTACAGGTGACCCTGAGGGACAGTCACGTTTTATTTGAGGTACAGGTGACCCTTAGGGACAGTCATGTTTTATTTGAGGTACAGGTGACCCTTAGGGACAGTCACATTTTATTTGAGGTACAGGTGACCCTTAGGGACAGTCACATTTTATTTGAGGTGCAGGTGACCCTTAGGGACAGTCGTGTTTTATTTGAGGTACAGGTGACCCTGAGGGACAGTCACGTTTTATTTGAGGTACAGGTGACCCTTAGGGACAGTCATGTTTTATTTGAGGTACAGGTGACCCTTAGGGACAGTCATGTTTTATTTGAGGTACAGGTGACCCTTAGGGACAGTCACATTTTATTTGAGGTACAGGTGACCCTTAGGGACAGTTACACTTTATTTGAGGTGCAGGTGACCTGTTCCCAGGCACAGGCGCGTACCTTGTGTTTGATCATGGTGCTGAAGTGGTTGTTCCTGAAGAACACGGAGATCTCCCCCTCCTTGGCGGTGGTGTTCAGCTCACACAGGCCGTGATACGACAGCTGGGTCGCCGTGGACTCCAGGAACTGTTCGGCCACCAGACCTGCAGCGAGACACAGGTGAGGGCTTCCCGCGTGACTGGTCACACCTGTGCCATCGTGGCGCTGCGCAATACCTTCGCTGACTCGGCTGCTGTCTGCAGAGTGTTTGTAGTCGATGATTTTCTCCACCAGCTGGTTGTAGCTCAGCTTCCCGACGGACGCCGCCACCTCGGGGCTCTGGACACAGGAAGTAAAAAACATGGCAGACAGAACGCACGGCGGCGCCGTGACCGCGTGGCATTTCAGGTGCGGACGTACCTGAGGGTCGACCAGCCAGCCGTGGTACAGCGGGATGTCCAGCAGGTCGAACACGATACACTCCGGCGTGTATTCGAAGTCCGTCACGCCCGTGAAACGCACGTTCACGTCCAGACCGGTGGACAGTTTAGGGAGCACCGCCATGGCATCGTTCATGTTCTGACACACACACACACACACACACACACACACACACACACAATCATTATTTTGCCTGAACTTTATTTTGAAAGCCACCTGGTTTCCTGCACAGGTGTGTGTACCTGTTGAAAGTTGAGCTCCATCCCATCAGCCTTCTCTCTGGGTGTGACCGACAACACACACTCACCTACACACACACACACACACACACACGAAGGGAACACAAAGTTCAACAGCAGCTCCATTAAACTCATTACGCTTTATTTTGAAAGGTCTCGATGAAACACGACCCTAAGGGAGGAGGGAACAAGCAGCTGATTGGCTGACGGCTCGACCTTACCCAGGTGAGTCATCAGGTCCTCGGTGGTCACCACCTCCGTCTGGGCAGGAAGGTTAG
This sequence comes from Antennarius maculatus, assembly GCA_013358685.1. Classification (NCBI taxonomy): domain Eukaryota; kingdom Metazoa; phylum Chordata; class Actinopteri; order Lophiiformes; family Antennariidae; genus Antennarius; species Antennarius maculatus. Next base: position 19,904,976 of record CM023622.1, read on the forward strand.
CCTGAAACAGACGCGTGATGAGTGTTAAAAACTGTTGCTATGGCGACCACCACGTATCATGTGACCAACGCATTTTACCTTCCAGCGCAAAAAGAGCGTGTTCATGATGGCCAGCAGGGGGCAGGGTCCGTTCTCGCTCTGAGTGATGATGGGCGTCTTCTTCTCCTTCCAGGTGATCCACTTCACCAGGTAATACGCTGGCATGGACGGCTCGGCGTCTGAAGCCGCGGCCACAGCGCCCCCTGTGGACGGGAGGACCAGCGTTAGCTTCACAACGCAAATACGGCACCGTGAGCTCCAAGACGTCTCACCGGTGGCCTCCGGCGTCTCTTCCGCCGCCTGACGAGGCACCGCGGCGGCCAAAGAGACCACACCTCCCTCCGGAGCGCCGTCCTCCAGGTCCGGAGAGTTTCCTGCGGCCGCGACTCCGTCCGACAGCTCCAGACTGGGGATGGAGAAGGAAGCCGAGTCAGAGGACTCGCGCTGGTCGTCCGAGCCGCCCGCCGTCAGCACGGAGGAAGTCTCCTCAGGGTCCAGGTCCGGATCCAGGTCTGGAGACGAATCAGAGGCCGCTTAGCAACATAGAGGTAGGAGTGGCCTCACGCTGTGTCATGTTAGCTACACTCACAGGAAGTCATGCTAATTAGCTCCTTTCATCATTTAATATATGACTATTGACACAGCATAGCTAGCATGCACCAACACACGGCTAGCTGCTGGAATGACGGCTTCAGTCAAAGTCCAGTGAGTGAAGCTCAGGTTTAAGTCAGGCTCAAGTCAGGCTCAAGTAAACTTAAGTCGGGTTTTTTCTTGGAGCTGATTCTGGGTCTGCCCCGCCTTCTTACCTGGGTTTCCTCCTCTGTCCGGTCCCCCATTCGTCCTCAGCAGAGACTCTTCTTCTGTGGTAGCTAAGGTTAGCGTCTCGTTTTCAGACGACAGTGACAAGGATGACTCGGGCGGAGTGGGCGTGGCTTCCTCCTCTGGAATTCTGGCAGGAGGAGGACCATCGGCACTTGGAACCTCAGCTGCACCACCAGACCCCAACGTGGTGTCCGTCACCATGGTAACCAGCAGTTCTTTGGCGGAGTTTTCAGCAGGAACAGACGTCTCCTCTTTGTGCAGATCAGTCATCAGGTCTGTCGCCGATGCGATCGGCGCCACACCAGATTCCGCCATGATGATTGGCCGATCGTCGGCGCTGAATAGTTTCTGGTGGTTTCTCAACACAATGAAGCTTCGGAGGGAAAAACGCAGCTCCAGAATCCGTCACGGTTTGGAACGCTGCTCTAAGGTGGAGGCGTGGCAGCGGAGGTGACAGGCGCCGGCTCAGGCCCCACCATGGCCGCCAGAGCGGTTCACAAATCAAGCGCGCCTTTTCTACCCAACAGAGTTAAAGGCACCGGCAGAATTCAGGAGTAAAACACTGACGGCAGAATATCCTGACCTCCACCTGACAGGAAGTATCAGCAGAGACAGACACCTGGTGCCATCGTCTGATTGGTCACACGTCCCAGCCAACCTGACAACAGAGACAAATAGTATCAATCGCTCAGATCAATAATGTCCAAATTAACTCAGTTAAACACTTTGATCGTGGTGATTGGAACACAACCGGAGTTTCTGATCCACTTCCCATCCAATCACCTGCAGGATCTTTGAGTGGAGCACAGAACCGATCGATCACCAGCGATCGATCTCATGTTGGTTGTCCAACTCTGACCGCACACCTGATTGGATGCTGAGCTTTTTAAAAAGCTCGCATTGAATTTCGCTGGCGCGTGCGTGACTTTTAGAGCCGCTCCATTGATTTCAGATCGGATTTCAGCTCCACTGATCGATCCGGACGTTAGGCTGAAGTTTCCCGGAACGCCGACAGGAGCAGCTCGGCGTCACTCTGACGGCAAATAAAGCGAATAAAAGTTGCCTCCGTCTCTGTCCGTCAGGTTAACGGCGTCAGCCCGACGTCATCCCGGTGTTACGTCATCATAAATCTGGCGGCTCCGCTTCCGGACAGATTATCAGAACAACTCCCTGAGTTAGCAAACATGACGACACTGCTTCAAGCTAACTCAGACAAGTTACGCGTAAAGCACAAAGACGGACTTCTCGCTAACAATTCTTACGTCACAGTTACGTCACTGATCTCCTTGTTTGCGTCATCGCCGTCCGTCGGTAAAATAAAATGCGTCTTACCTGCTCCGGTTGGCTAGCGGGCATGCTAGCTGTTTACACTTCTCTCTACAGTGGAGACAGGAGCTTAACAGGCCACGCCCACACAGGAAACAAACACGTGACGTCACATCCGGGAAAAAGAGTTGTGTTGTTTGGCTAGTAAAAACTTTTCATCCGATTAAACGAAAGAAACGACGCGAAAGTTCGTCGTTTTCAGTGCAACGGAAAAATGTGAATCATTAAAACTCTAAAAACAAGTGACGGACAAACTGGTACCGGAAGTGTTCGTTCACTTTTGAAAAAGTTCGTTATCAAACGGCTAGCCATAAGTACTAATACGACCGGAAGTAGCTAAATAGCAGACATGTAATTAATCCCGAAAAAATTTGGTACAGAAGATTCATTTATAAGGTTATAACTGTGTAATTAATATTTAGTTAATTAATTAATAATATAATGATAATAATTAATATATTAGATACTGACATACCTTACGATGTAAGAAGGGTGTACATCACCCACCATGTGGCCTTCCTATCTTCACCTTCACTTATTATCATATTTTAATTTATTTGTCCTATTCGTGCTGCATATGTCTGTTAGTGTAGTGTATGTCAGTGTTTCTTTGTCTCCTGGTGTTTATCCAGTATTTATTCATTATGTAATGCCTGAACAGGGGATACGTGCAATTTCCTCCGGGATAAATAATCAATCAATCTATCTATCTATAAGTGGAACAAAAACAAAACCGGATAAAGTTGTCAGCTTTTCATCTGATGATTCCAGTGTTGCTGCCACTCGAATTTGTTTTAGAAGAACAAACATCCTTTAATAATCTACTTGGGGAAATAATTTTCTTTCAGCTTTCAGTCTCCGGGAGTTGAATATTAACATTTATTCTGTCTCTATTAATGCCTTTTCTTTCTTACCAGTGTGGGTTTGTCAGCATTATTTGTGTTATTAACGTCTCCATAGCGATGAGTAGTCACTACTACTGACTTGTTTTGGAAGTTCAAACGTTCAGGATTGGAGAACCCTCCCCTCAGGATGGGGGTTCTGCTGAGGGTGGAGGCTTCAGGACCAACTGGACGGATCCTGAGGTTGTGTTTCTGCGTGTTTGTGAAGTCTCTGGACACGTAAAGATGACCTGAGCTGATCGGGAAGCCCACGAGGGAAACCAGAAAGCTTTACTATTTTGCCCATTTTGAAAAAAGAGACCAAAAGACTTGAGATTCCGTTTTAATTCACACAGAATGAAGCTTATCAAAAAACAAACATAAAATTATCAACACAGAAAAAACAGAAGACGTACGCCGGAAACCACAGGAGGAGAGATGAGCATCAGGACGTCTTCTGAAAGACAAACACCAGGTAGATACCTGGACGGGGCGGAGAGAACGGGCGTGGTCATTATTTACCATCAGCTGAAACTTTTTCTCTGAAGCTGAAAACAACTTGAAAGTGAAACTTACTGGTTGCTTCCCACTCCGATCTGCTCAGGGTCCCCTGCACACAGAGACAACACGGTTAGACCGAAGTGGACTGGAACCACCCTTTACCTGCTTCCTGGCTGCAGACCCACCAGAGCGTGTTTGACTCCAGTTTTGTCGCAGTGCTCTTTAGCATGGCGGTATTCTCCTTGGCTGTCCGTCGCCAGCTGACCGCCGTCCTCGCCGGGAAACGGCTGAAAACACATCAGACATTTATAACAGCTGACGGGACGCGTGACAACAGACGCAAAACGGATCCTTACCTCCAGCGCCATCATTTTTTTCATGAGGCTGCGATGATGCTCGTTCTTCACCTTCTCTTGGAAGAAATCGGAGAACCTCTGCTTGGACACCAGACGCATGTTGTAACGCTTCGCCATGCTGACGCAGAGACAGACGGGTTTTAGCCCAGGATCTGGTACCAGAACCTTCCAGCGTGACCTCATCATAATCAACTCACTGTTCGAACAGAGGGAAGTAGACGAGGAACTCTGGAACGTCGACGACATCCTCCAGGCTGAAGTGGTACTGACATCTGAACAGAGGGTAGTCGCCTTTGGACTGGAAGGAAACGTTGAACACCTCGTTGCCGAACGACAGCGAGTCGGACGCCTCCAGACGTTTCCTGCGGAAGAGCGAAGACGAGGCGGTTCAAGGCGGTTCCGGTCGGAGCGGCGTTAAACGACAAGTCGGTCGTCGACCTTACACGAGTTCGAAAGCGTCTGGCGTCGTCCCGATGAAGAAACCTCCGGGTTTCAGGCGCTCGCAGGCGTTCCTCAGCATCATGTCCGCCTTCTGCTCGCTCTCGAAGGAGTAGTGATAAACAAACTGACAGCTGCAGACGTCGAACGTCAGCGCCGGGTCGTCCAGCTTCTCTGATAAAACCTCCTGAAGACGAGAGAAGACACCACAGTTAGTTTGATCTGTACTGTCCAATCAGAGCGTCCCTACTCCTGATGTGGGCGTGTCTTTGCTCCACCTTTGAGCAGTCGGCCGTGATGAACTGAGCGCTGTAGATCCCATCGTTGGCGTGACTCCTCCTTCTCATGTCCTCGTAGCGACTCTGACACTGCTCCACCGACACGGCAGCGATATCTGGAAGAACGTATTGATCGTCAATCGCCTTCTGATCAGGACTTGAGGTGATCCGGCTGGAGAAGAGAGACGGACTACAACACAATCGACTGTCCGATCAAACTGATCAATAACGGGCCGCTACCTGCGCAGACCAGGTGATCGATCCGTCCTTTTCTCCACTTCAACAGATCTCCTCCTTTCCCACAGCCCAGGTCCAACACACACACCTGTTGAGACCCCGCCCCTCGGACCTGCTCCAGAATCTCACCTGTCAATCAAACAATCGGTGAGGACGAATTTCATCACACCCGATGTATTGATAACGAGTCGTGATTACCAATCAGGACGCTCTTCAGCCAGTTGTTGAAGTTCCTCATGAAGAAAATTCTGCTCCGACTTCGAGCAGCGCGGCCGACCTCCTGCAGGCGGTTGTAATGCCTCGCCACCTTCACGCTGTGATCGGGTACCTGGCGGATCAATAAAAAGTGTCATCAATAATCTGTGACATCAGCGCCGATACACGATCAATCAGTCAGTAAATGTACCACCTCCTTGTTGGGCAAGTCATCCCTTTGCCTCTTTGGTTGTGACTGAACCGATTGAGGCTCCATCAGTCAGACTTTATTGATCCGGTTCAACAAAACCTGAACTGATCAGAGAGGAAGAGAACAATAACAGTTGTTGATTTTCTTGTTACTTTGACATAAAAAACAGAATTCACTCCTAACGCAACCCTCAATACGAGTGTGAATCCGTAAAGATGGTCGATGCAGATGATCGATTGGTGCTAATGGGCTATAATCCACCAATATTTAGCCCGATAACAGGAACAGATCCTCCCGGGTCGACTCGTGTGTCAGGAGGAGCAAATTTTTGCTGAAGTTTGAAATTTTTGCTGAAGTTTGTTTTCATTCCTCTGATAACGGTGACGCTAGCCGCTAGCATGCTAACACCTCCAGAGGTTAACCAGCAACAGTCTGACACAAACAGCCAGCAACTGGTCAGACTGGTTCAAACACGTCACAATTAACGAGCAGCGAACGAAACGTTCACGTTTGAACCCCAAAGTTACAAGAATCCGATGTAAACTCACTGCGTGTAGCCGACAGGACGCGCAGAACTGGCGTAGCTTCCGGGTGTGTTACGTCATCGCTGTGCGCCGCATCAGATTTCTGGAAGGATAATCCGGGTTTATCGCAGTTTGCTTCGTCACGTTTCTCTTTTCGTTCATTTATTCTAAACTTATCCAAGTTTTTCCATCTCCGTTTAATTTTTATTTTTCTATAAACTTTAACACAACATGCCTGGGTGATTTTTATTTCTGTAGTTTTCTGTATTCGTTGTTTTTTTGAGGTTTGTACACATGCACTGACTTTAACATGAAACTGTTAGCGTGAAACGAGTACATATAAAGTTGTTTCAAATCAGATTTTGTGTGTGTGTGTTGTGATTTTTCCAGTTTATTCCGTGACGTCAGATGTCCAGCAGGGGGAGCTGTGCACCTCACCTCAGACAGGTGAGAGAATTGAACCCGGAACCTCCGGAACCCTAAAAAACAGATGGTCAACGAGCCTCTGTACCCACTGAGCTACTCAGATTGAACACTATCAACCACAACTTCTAGAAAAACAAGAACCAAACAACTTCAAAGAAAACTGATTTCCGTGCATTTCTGTCGCACATATCTAAATTTATGAATTTTCACCAATTTCAACACATTAAACTTCAAGCAAACAAAGCGCACAGACAGTAAGAGGAACTAAAGTTTTAATTTGTGTGAACCCACAACAGTGGATAAAGTGGTAAAGAGAAAATAGATGGATGAATTTGTAATCTTCATATTATAAACCAGGCCTTTATTTTAGGCGTAAAATCTACAAATTTAAATTCTGTTTGAATCTGAACAAATGAATCGTCCGATTTGAAGCAGCTGAATAAAAAATATGAGCGCAAAACACCTCAGACGGGTGAGGGGATCAAACCCACAACCTCCTGAACCATAACGAACCAATGTCCAACCAGTTTCTTTACCCACTGAGCTACTCAGATTGGATTGGAACGGGACACGGTCATGTTGTGTTGATGTGGCAGCAACTCGAAGTCCCTGCCCTCTGAGCTCCCAGCAGCCTCAGAATCATGTTTCTCCTCCATGAACTTAAACAGCTGCATGAATTTAAATGATAACTAATCAGCAAACATCTGAGAGCCACAATTCAAAAAGATGAACCCAAAAACACGTGAGGGGATCGAACCCGCAACCTTCTGAACCATAAAGACCCAATGTCCAACCAGCCTCTTTACCCACTGAGCTAATCAGATTGAACACTTCCAGCCGCAAACAATTCAACTTACGGACAACGTTTTCGTACCAACTGTGTATTTTGAGGACTAGCTGGTGTGAAAAAATGTAAATTTATATTCTGTTTGAACCTGTTCAGAGCAGCTTTCTCCTGAACAGAAACTTTCTTTCTTAAAAACATTCAGTGATTTGTTGTTCCTTCTTTTTATCAATGAAACATTGTTTGTTTGGCCTCAAAAATATGAGCCCTAAAAAAATTGCAGACAGGTGTGGGGATTGAACCCACAACCTACTGAACCAATACCCAACCAGCTGCTCTACCCACTGAGCTACTCAGGTTGAACACTTTCATCAAGAGGTACCGAAATTCATTTCAGCAACTCCTCTTCGTTCAGCCCTACCATCAGGAGGCGCTGTTGCTTTGCAACATTACCAGCTGGAGTTGATCAGTATTGATTAGTAAAGGTCTTTTCAGTCAAAACAGAAACAATAATGGGAAAATGTGTGTTTTGAGGTGCTCTGGAATAAAATTCCAAGGCAACTACAAAAACATGTCTGATCTGTAGACGTTGTTGTTTGTTCATTCACTGGTGAAAATAAGTGAAGTTTCTAAAGGGATTCGATCCAGCGACCATCCGCCTCACAGACTAACATCTCTACCAGCTGAGCTATGGTTGGTGCTGGGCCTCAACGCCTCGTCAAACACAAGACAGGTGAAAACCTTTTCCTGCAGGCGCTTCCTTCAGACAGCTCTTCCTCCGTCTGGTCGTCATCGCTCCTCAGCGCTGAAGATGGCTCAGTGGATAAAGACGGCGGACACGATACCAGGAGACGTTGGATCGAATCCTACCCTGGGCGACAGGTAGGACACCGAACTGTGTGTGTGGGAGGGGTCAAACAAAAACAAAGAAGCTTCAAAAAACAAACAAACAACTTCAAACAAAAGCGATTTCCGGGCATTTCCGTTGCGTATTTCCGAATTTCATTTCCGAATTTCTGAATTTCATCTGCAAATTTCTGAATTTCCATCAACTTCAACACGTTGGACTTCGAGGGAACGAAGAAGAACACAGAAGGTAAGTGGGTTTCATTTTTGACTTTGTGTGACTTAATAATTTACATATTATAAATCAGGCCCTGTCTATTTTAGGTGTAAAAACTACAAATTTTAAGTCCGTTAGAATCTGAATGTTTAACTCGTCTGATTCTGAGCAGTTCTCTCCTGAACAGAAAATTTCTGTCTGGTTTGTTGTTTGTTGTTTTCATCAGGATGAAACGTCGTCTCTCACCGGTCTGCCATCAGGTCAGCTGACTGATCACACATGAAGTCCTCGCCGCCATTTGTCTCTTATTCTACTGTGGCGTCAGGTGTGAAAGTCTCTGTAGTCTCCATTGTGTCAATGCGGTAGTAGCGTCCTGAAGTCTCGTCATGAAGTCTCATCATGAAGTCTCTACCGTCTGAGCTCCCAGCAGCCTCCTTACAATCAGAATCACGTTTCTCCTCCATGACCTTAAACAGCTGTGTGAATTTAAATAATCGCTAGTCAGTAAACGCCTGAGAGCCACAGCTCAAAAAGATTATCCCAAAAAACTCAGACGGGTGAGGGGATCGAACCCACAACCTCCTGAATCATAAAAGAACCAATGTCTAACCAGCCTCTTTACCCACTGAGCTACACAGACACCCTCATCTAGAGGCAGAACGGAACTCCTCTTTCAGCCCTTCCACCAGGAGGCGCTGTTTCTTAGCAACATCACCAGCTGGAATTGATCTGTACTGATTAGTGAAGGTCCTTTCAGTGAAAGAAGAAACAATGAGGGGGAAATGTGTGCTTCATGACTGACTTTGAGAACACTTAATGAAGAAAGGCCAACAGGGCTGTGGCTAAAAAGAGGGAGATGGCGTGGAAGGAAATTGCTGCTCAAAGTCACTGTGTAAGTTTACACGTATTCCGTTACAATCATGATACATTTTCCGGGGAAAACGGCTTGAATGATAGTGAATTAATTTATTTTATTTATCCCAGGGGGAGAGGAGTACCAGCTCAAAATGAAGTAAATTCCAAAAGTTTGGGTTCACCCAGACAATTTTGTATTTTCCATGAAAAGTCACACTTTATTTAACACCATCATTTGTCTTTGAAATAATAATTTTTTCCTTTAAATTTGCTTCTGTCAAAGAATCCTCCATTAGCAGCAATCACAGTGTTGCAGACCGTTGGCATTCTAGCTGTTAATTTGTTGAGGTAATTGGAGAAATTTCACCCACACTTCTAGAAGCCCCTCCCATAAATTGGATTGGCTGGATGGGCACTTCCTGTGTACCATCCAGTCAAGCTGCTCCCACAACAACTCAATGGGGCTTAGATCTGGTGACCTGCTGGCCACTCCCTTACTGATAGAACACCAGCTGCCTGCTTCTTCTCTAAATAGTTCTTGTACAATTTGGAGGAATTCTTTGGGTCATCCTCCCATTGTAGGATGGAATTGGTTCCAGTCAAGCACTGTCCACATGAAATGGAGGGGATGAAATGGAGTGATAGTATTCCTTATTCCAAATCCCTTTTACCCTGAATAAATCTGCCACTTTACCAGCACCCAATCAACCTCAGACCATCGCGTTATCCCACCATTCTTGACAAATGGCTTCAGGCACTCTTCCAGCATCTTTTCAGCTGTTCTGTGTCTCACAAATGTTCTTCTGTGTAATCCAAACACCTCAAACTTCGATTCACCGGTCCATAACACTTTTTTTCCACTCCTCCTGGCCAATGTCTATGTTTTTTTTCCATATTTATGTTTTTCTTTTATTGGCCAGTCTCAGATATAGCTCTTTCTTTGCCACTCTGCCCTGATGGCCAGCATCCTGGAGTCGTCTCTTCACTGTAGATGTTGACACTGTTGTTTTGTGGGTACTATTTAATGAAACTGCCAGCTGAGGACCTGTGAGACATTATTTCTCAAACAAGAGACTCTATTCTTATCTTCTTATCTTCTTGCTCAGTTTTGCAGCTGAACCTTCCTCTTTTCTTTCGAGCCTGTTTGTGCTGTTCTCTGAAGGCAGTAGGACACACCATTGAAGGAAATCTTCAGCTTCTTTGCAACTTCTCACATGGAATAGTCTTCATTTCTCAGACCAAGAATAAACTGTCAAGTTTCACATGACAGGTTAATTTTTCTGGTAATTTTGAGCGTTTAATCGATGCCACAAATTTGATGCTCCAGATACCCAACCTCCTCAAAGAAGGTTGGTTTAATACAGTAGCTTTCTAACCAACTGTTTTCAGTGGTGCTAACATGATTGCACAAGGTTTTCTGATCATCCATTAGCCTTCTGATGCAGTGAGCAAACACAATTAACCATTAGAACACTGGAGTGGTAGTTGCTGGAAATGAACCTCTATACCCCTATGTAAATGTTGAAATTTGGCAATTTACAATGGAAATGTGCAGAAATCAGTTTTCTTGTAACATATTTGGTTAGAAGTTGACAGTGATAGTCTTCAATCTGAGTAGCTCAGTGGGTAAAGATGGTTGGACATCTGTTCTTTATAGTTCAGGAGGTTCTGGGTTCGATCCCCTCACCGTTCTAAAGTTTTTTGGACTCATCTTTTTGAACAAAAGTCAGTTCTGCTTATCTTTTGTGTTTCTTGTTCCCTTAAAGACCAAGGTATTGAGATTGATATAATTTCAGAAATTTGCAGTGTGAAATTTGGAAATTCACTGTGGAAATACAGCTGATCCTCAACATATGAACACAATTGTTTCCAAGAAGTTGTTCTTTAGTTGCATTGTTCATAAGTCCTTATTTGTTAAATTTCAATCCATAATTGCTCTTTGAGGTCATTTAAATGTTATTACTACTCTAAATACTAAAGTTCTATTCCCTGAAACTGACCAGAAATGATAACTGAACACAAAATAACAACACATAGTGAAATAAATGCAGATACAGTTGATTAGAGTTAATAAGTTGCTCTAAATTATTTTAGAGTGGAACTCAAAGCACTAGCTTTGATATACAGTCTCACTCACACTGGCCTTCTACTTTTTTCTATCTGGTTCTTGAGAGTACAAAAAATAAAAAGGTCAAGGTCATCTTCTTATTTCATCCCCTTTGCCGTCCGAGTAATGTGCTTTTTGTTTCATCTTTCTGATTTCATCTTTCCTCTTGCTCAGTGGGTAGAGTCTGGTTGGATATTGGTTCTTTGTGGTTCAGGTGGTTGTGGGTTCGATCCTCTCACCCAACTAAGTTTTTTTGAGTTCATGTTTATGAACTGTGGCTCTCAGATGTTTGCTGACCAGTGATCATTGAAATTCACGCAGCTGTTTAAGTTCATGGAGGAGAGATATGACAGATAAATGGTGGCAAAGACTTCATGTGTGATCAGTCAGGTCGGTCACTTCTCTCTATCGTTTAATCCACTCTAATGTTTCCACTATACATTACAGGAGAGTCAGGTGGGGGTTCTTTGCTAGGGGACAGGGGTTACCCATGTGAACTGAGGCTGCTGACTCCTTATCCTGAACCAGGCCCCCAACAGAACTTCATCCAGGCTTACTTCAGGATGAGAGTCTGAGTGGAGATGACCTTATTCCTGATGAAAGCCCATTTCCAGTGCCTACATCACCTCAGGATGATTCCTGAGAGGGTTTGTCAAATAACTGTGTTCTTCACAATATTACCACTATTAGAGGAGAACATTTCACTGTCTAAGTCACATCATCATCACCACCGCTGTGGGAAATAAAAACATATAATGTCTATTTCATTTCGTCTTTTTTATTTCCTACAAACACAAAGTTAGTTTTTGTATGGTTCCAACAGTTCATGCTCCAATAGTTGACTTGATTTACCTGTGACCGTCACCCACCTTCAACATGTTCTCCAGTATTTCCAGATCCGTCCTCCTAATTTCAGCGTCTAAGTTAAATGTTCAAAAAAATTCAACGTATGACCAACGTCTCTGAACCTTTTCTGTTTGTATGTTGAGGACAAGCTGTGTTCCCATTGCGAATTTCTCAAATTTCACAATGCATATTTCTGAATTTCCACCAATGACAACACAGTGGACTTCAAGGAAACGAAACACAGAAGGTAAGTGGAACTAAATTTTGCTCAAAAAGATGAACCCAAAAAACTTCAGACGGGTGAGGGGATCGAACCCACAACCTCCTGAACCATAAAGAATAGATGTCCAACCAACCTCTTTACCCACTGAGCTACTCAGATTGAACACTTGCATCAAGAGGCAGAACGGAACTCATTTCAGCAGCATCTCCTCTTTCAGCCCGTCCATCAGCAACATCACCACCGGTGGTTTATTTTTTCTAACCATCACCACCGGAGTGCATTCTGGGATAGGACCACCCACGAGAGGAAAAAGTTCAGATGCAGCTTTAAAAATATTTCTGATCTATAGACATTGTTGTTTGTTAATTCACAGGTGAAAATAAATGAAGTGGCATGTACCCAAGTTGTACCAGAAGTCCGTGGTGTAGCAGGTGAAGAAAAGGGGAGAGAGCACGGGTCCCTGTGGAGCCCCTGTGCTATTGAACGCCACTGATGACAAACAGTCCCCCATTGCTGGATTTAACACTGCACCAAGGCTTCACTTCCAGATGGGGTTGTAAAAGTAACACATTTAAACACGTCAAGTGTGTAGCTGGAGATAAGAATGACATTTTTGTCATTCTTATGAAAGCAAAATTGAAACAGAATGCGGAACTAGAAGTGTTAAATTGTGAAATAACACTTTTCAGCAGAGCTCTCTTTGTGCTTTGATTGTGTTACATCATAGAACTTGTGCTTTGATTGTGTTGCGTCATACAGCTTGTGCTTTGATCTCCTCATTATTTAAAAACGTAGACAGTTTAAACAAGCAGCTGTTGGTATTGTGATGGAAAGAAATTCAAAAATGCTACGATTAAGACGAGCTGTGGACCCTTTACATGACACAGTGATCTGCGCTGGGAACGTCAGTTTGAATGTTCACAGGAACATCATGGTTAACTGCAGTCCATACTTCGAGTGAGTAACTTATTGAATATCAATGTAAGCTGAAATAGTTCTAGTTACACCCTGATGCTCAAACACGGTGATAGTTATGGACAAACTGTGGTCAGCACAGAAGTCCAACAACTGAACATTGGGTTTCGATCAGGCAGGCTGTTTCTCCTAATCACACCCCTCCAGATTATGATGTCATTGCCCACATGACGCCACATGATTTATCATTATTAGTTTTCAGTTTGGTCACATGATGTAATATTACAGTTACTTTATTACCTTTCTTTATTCACAGGGCCCTTTTCTGCCGACACGCAGGTGATAGAACACATTTTACCATCCCAGGTGTGTCTGCAGAGATGATGGAGCTCATCATTGACTTTACATACTCTGGTTCTGTCTCCGTGACAGAGGACAATGTAAAAGATCTGCTTATAGCAGCTGACTATTTGATTGTAGATGACATTGTAGAGGCATGCAACAACTTTCTGGAAGAGAATGTCACTCCAGAGAACTGCATTGGTGTTCGTCGGTTCACCATCTCACGTCCTGAAGTGCAGCACAAGGCTCACTTCCTGTTAATGAATATGTTTGAGGAGGTTGTTTCCAGCCTGGAGTTCCTGGATCTCAGTTTGCAGGAACTCACTGACATCCTTGATAGTGATGAGCTCAATGTGAACGACGAGAACACCGTGTACGAGGCCGCCGTTAGGTGGATCAACCATGAACCTGAGCAAAGGACCTCACATTTACCTGCACTCTTGTCAAAGGTAAGACAACGTTCTGTCATTATGCTTCATTGAAATGTTCAAGTTCAGTAGTTGGCGTGTATTTTACAGGAAAAATAATTAAACTATATGGTTACCGGGGTGCTGCCACGACAGCGGAAGGAGCAAGTCTAGACAATGGATGGATGGTCTTCTGTGTGCTTTTACACCTGCTGCTAAATTAAATTTTAGCATGATAAAGCAACAAAAATATATTTTTGTCATTTAGTTTTGTGATGAGTCCTGTTGATACAAAAACATTTTTGAAGTTAAAAGTCAAATCAGACTGAAACTGTTGGTTTTTATTGTAGTTTCTGTCTGTAACAAAAATATGGAATATCACAATTTCATTTTAATTCTCTTCTGTTTTCTCTGTAGGCTCGGCTGGCCTTGAGCAGTATAAACAACATTAAGACCCTGAAGTCTGATCCATATTTGAGCAACAACCGCCAGTGTGTGCAAATTCTAGATGACTTCTTGCGACTCAAACATCAGCTGTCCAATGTCAGACCACCCATGAGATTTTGCTCTAACCTCGCTGCTCGTCCTCGTTTGCCTAATGCCATCATTTTTGCTATTGGGGGCTGGCATAGCAGCATTGACACTAACGTCACCGAGGTTTATGATGTCCGTGCTGATCGCTGGTTGAACATTATAGATCATCAGGTAAAACCTCATTTCTATCATGGCACTATCTACCACGATGGGTTCATCTACTGCATTGGTGGCCTTGATAGGAAAAGGGAGGTAAAGGGCGTGCGTAAATTTGATGTGAAAAGACGCGTTTGGCTTGAAGCAGCACCCATGAAGCACCTCTACGACCATGTTTTTGTTGCTTGTTTGGATGGATATATTTATGCATTTGGATGGGACTGTATCCAGACTACTGCAGAGCGTTATAATCCAGAGATGAACCAATGGAGTCTCATTGCACCCTTGAAAGAAGGCAGACGTGTTGCTGGTTGTGCAGCATTCAATAAGAAGGTGAGTGAAGTTACAGAGCAGTTGGAAATAACTCTGTAATTGTTCTAATGCTGACATGAAACACTGCTAGTTGTTAATTTAAATATCTGTGGACCGCACTATATGCTGGATGTTATTCAATATTTGTACAACTAAGAACTCTTCATTTATACAGACAGACAGACAGACAGACACTTTATTCATCCAGGAGGAAAGTATGAGTTTTTTTTAATGAAATTAATTATGAAATACGAATTCATATAAATATGAAATAAATTATGAGTTTTGAACTGCCAGGCAGGAGGCCTAGAGGAAGACCACAGAGGAGGTTTATGGATGTAGTGAAAGAGGACATGAAGGTAGTTGGTGTGAGAGAAGAGGATGCAGAAGACAGGGTTAGATGGAGGCAACTGATTCGTTGTGGCGACCCCTGAAGGGAAAAGCCGAAAGGAAAAGAAGAACTCTTCAATTATATATAAGAAAAGAGAAGAAAATGAGAAACTATGTTTGTTAACTACCTTTCTTTTCCTTTTCCTCCTTGTCCAGATTTACGTTTGCGGTGGTTTTGATGGGTTTAATATCCTTCGAAGCTGTGAATTTTACAGTCCAGAGTTTGACCGGTGGACAAGTTTCTCCTGCATGAGCACCAAACGCTGTGGATTAGCCGTCGTTTCGTATGACAACCGGATCTTTGCGGTGAGTAAATGAAGAACTAACCTAGACTGAAGCCAGCACCTGATTTTATCTAGTCTTCTTTCTTCTTTTCCTTTCGGCTTTTCCCTTCAGGGGTCGCCACAGCGAATCAATTGCCTCCATCTAACCCTGTCCTTTGCATCCTCTTCTCTCACACCAACTACCTTCATGTCCTCTTTCAGTACATCCATAAACCTCCTCTTTGGTCTTCCTCTAGGCCTCCTGCCTGGCAGTTCAAAACTCAGCATCCTTCTACCAATATATTCACTATCTCTCCTCTGGACATGTCCAAACCATCTCAGTCTGGCCTCTCTGACTTTATCTCCAAAACCTCTAACATGTGCTGTCCCTCTGATGTACTCATTCCTGATCCTATCCTTCCTGGTCACTCCCAGAGAGAACCTCAGCATCTTCATCTCTGCTACCTCCAGCTCTGTCTCCTGTCTTTTCCTCAGTGACACTGTCTCTAGACCAAACAACATCGCTGGTCTCACCACAGTTTTGTACACTTTTCCTTTCATTTTAGAACGCACTTTCCTCCTCTCCTTCTTCGACCAACAGTAATCCAATTTCCACCGGCGCCCTGTAGGTCAACAGCACCGATGGCGGTCGTTGTTAACCCGGGCCTCGACCGTTCCAGTATGGAAGTCATAGGTTTGATTCGCATCTTTGATTTGGCAAAAGTTTTACGCCGGATGCCCTTCCTGACGCAACCCTCTGTATTTATCCGGGCTTGGGACCGGCACAATAAGACACTGGCTTGTGCCCTCTTGCGGCTACATTACCTGATTTTATCTAGTAGTGCTGACAAAAGGACAATGTCTGTGTTTGGTGTCTAGTTTCTTAGCTGTACAATATGTTTAATTTGATTTGAACCCAAACACTCATTACTATATTATGTTGTTCTCGTAGCTCGGTGGCCATGATGGCAACAACTATTTAAGAAGCGTTGAGGCCTACGACCCAGAGACCGATGAGTGGAATGAAATACCCCCCATGTTGACGGCCCGCACTAACTTTGGCACTGCAGTGATTGACAACAAGCTATTTGTCATGGGGGGCCGCAACCGCTCTTGCGATTCAATCAATTTTGCTGAGTACTATGATGCAAAAACTAATAAGTGGACAAGAGTCTGTCCGATGAGGAGTGCTCGCTGGGGTCTCAGCTGCTGTACCGTCTCCAACCACCCCAGCTTGAAACAATACACCACAAGTCGTAACACCTTCCCACAATTCGTGAACTGTAAAAGTTGGAGGACTCTTCACAAGATCCAGCATTAGCACCCAAAGGTGGGCGTGTCAAGAAGGCTGCTGAATCTTTGTCCTGTTCCTTTCTCCTTGCCTGAAGTCTGAGTTTTTGAGTGTTTGTGGATGATTTTTAACATCATATTACACACAAAATTCCCCACTGTGGGACAATAAAGGATTATCTTTTCTTATTACTGTGTCTGAGTGATGTCAAGAAAAATATCAGTTAAACAAACTACATCAATTGAACATTTATCACATACGAGAGATAATGGAGGGGTTTCAATGGCTTCAAAACTTCTGCTGCTAAAGGAACACTTCACCGTCTCAGACGACTCTGCTCTGAAATTTGTAGACAAGAGAGGCTCAAACAATTTATTCTCTGGTAAATTTAAATCACGCTGCATGATTATACTTTTGCTGATGTTGTCTGGAAATGTCCATCCTAATACAGAGTCTCCTACCTCCATACGTTGTCTCTCTACTCTGTTAGATCTTAAAAACAGAACTGGTCTTGGTTTTATAAATTCAAATGTTGGAAGTCTTGTCCTCAAGATGGATATGATGAGAATCTGGGCAAATGTACTAAATGCTGATATCAGGGTTCTTTCAGAAACCTCCTTAAAACACATTACAGATTTTTCTTGAAAACCAATGTAAAATTGACAATGATTTAACACAAAACGACCTGCAGCTATATTTTATTTTATTACGTGTTGTTCTTATGTCCCATCATTGTTTCTGGTCAGTCTTAGGAAATAGTACTTTAAAATTTAGAGTAGTAATGATATTTAAATGTCCTCAAATGGAGACTATAGATTAAAATTTTATAAATAGTGACTTACGAACAATTCAGCTTACAAGCAAACTTTTGGAATCAATTTTTTTTTCTATGTTGAGAACTAG
This sequence comes from Antennarius maculatus, assembly GCA_013358685.1. Classification (NCBI taxonomy): domain Eukaryota; kingdom Metazoa; phylum Chordata; class Actinopteri; order Lophiiformes; family Antennariidae; genus Antennarius; species Antennarius maculatus. The sequence continues at coordinate 19,922,601 of CM023622.1, forward strand.
CTGGATTTCCTTTTAGAATTTCTGAATTTCAGACTGTAAATTTATGAATTTCCACCTTGGACTTCAAGGAAACAAAGAGCATAGAAGGTAAGTGGAACTAATGCTATCTGTGAACAATCACTCGTCATGAAAAATCTGAGAGTCAGCAGCTCAAAAAGATGGGCCCAGAAAACCGCTGACGGGTGATGGGATCGAACCCAGAACCTCCTGAACCAAAAACAACAGATGTCCAAGGAGCCGCTTTACCCACTGAGCTACTCAGGTTGAACACTTACACGAAGAGGTGGAACGGAACTCATTTCAGCAGCGCCTCCTCTTTCAATCCGTCCATCAGGAGGCGCTGTTGCCTAGCAACATCACCAGCTGGAGTTGATCAGTATTGATTAGTGAAGATCCTTTCAGTCAAATGAGAAACAATGATGGGGAAATGTGTGTTTGGAGTTGAAGGAGAACTAGAACCAGAGATTTACGTAACATTTTTTAAAAAAAATTTCTAACCATTACGTGAGTGCATTCTGGGACAGAACCACCGATGAGAAGAAAATGTTCAGAGGGAGCTTTAAAAACATTTCTGATCTGTAGAAGTTAAGTCACAAAGTAAGTGACGTTTCTAAAGGGATTCGATCCAGCGACCATCCGCCTCACAGACTAACATCTCTACCAGCTGAGCTATGGTTGGTGCTGGGTCTCAATGCCTCATCAAACACAAGACAGGTGAAAACCTTTTCCTGCAGGCGCTTCCTTCAGACAGCTCTTCCTCCGTCTGGTCGTCATCGCTCCTCAGCGCTGAAGATGGCTCAGTGGATAAAGACGGCGGATGCGATACCAGGAGACGTTGGATCGAATCCTACCCTGGGCGACAGGTAGGACACCGAACTGCGTGTGTGGGCGGGGTCAAACAAAAAAAGAAGCTTCAAAAAACAACAAAAACCAAACAACTTCAAACCAAAAGCGATTTCCGGGCATTTCCGTTGCGAATTTCTGAATTTCACTCTGCGAATTTCTGAATTTCACTCTGCGAATTTCTGAATTTCCATCAATTTCAACACATTGGACATCGAGGGAACAAAGAACATCAAAGGTAAGTGGATTTCATTTTTGACTTTTTTTAACTTTATAATTTACATATTATACATCAGGCCTTCTGTCTAGTTTAGGTGTAAAGATTGCAAATTTGAATTCTGTTGGAATCTGAATAATTGACTCATCCGATTCGGAGCAGCTCTCTGCTGAACGGAAACTTTCTTTTTCAGTAACATCTGCTGGCTTGTCATTCCTTCTGTTAAAATCTCTGCTGATGCTAGCGATGCTAGCGTTGACTGATCAGACCTCTAATTAGTGTGCTCTTCTGTTTTGATTGGTTCACTCATGTTCAGCTATGTTTTCTCGTCAACTTTGAAAAAAATTTAAATAAATTGGTTATCTGTATGAAAAGTATGGCTTTGTCTCGCTACTGTTAGTGAACAATTTTTAATGTTGGACGTTGTTGTCTCTTTAGATGCTATTTGATGTATTACAAGTACTACTACTGCTACTACTACAAGAGGTTAACACAGCGGTCATCAGATATGAAGTGTTTGGACAGTGACCCTTGTATTAGACCTGTTGTCCTCCAGCCTGGTATCAGCTGATCCTGGATCAGTTTCGTCCTCTGGTCCTGGATCAGTTCCGTCCTCTGATCCTGGATCAGGTCCGTCCTCTGATCCTGTCTGGTATGTCTGACATTCCTCCTGATGGAGATCTGACAGACGAGACTCTGCTGGCAGATGCTTCGGTTCATCCAGTCTGACTAACGTCTGAGATCGCTTACCTTCCACAAAACTAATTATGGTCTGAATTCTTTACTGTAATGAAAAAGATGTCCTTGGTCTTTTCCTTATAAGGTCATCATGTGTGGTCATGTGACACGTCAGTATAGAATCAGTCTTGAAGAAGTTTAAACTTCCAGTCAGCTGCTTCAAACTGAGATCAGATCTGTGGTCACGGAGGAAAATTTCCACTGACCTTTGTTTAAATTTATCTGTTGAATACATTTATTAGTTTGTCAATAAATCATCATAATACAGTAAAAGTGTTCATGATGTCTGCAAATATCTGAGGCACGAGAAAATGACAAGGCAGGAATAAACTCCAGACCTGCAGCAGCTGATGAATGGATGGTTTCTTCTGGTGTCAACAAGCTTCAGCTGTTGTCTTGATTGCGGGCCAGAAGGGGGCGCTAGTTATCCTGACACTTCAGAACAAGAATAATTACAGCAAACAAAAACCATCATCTGAACCTGTCTGGTTTGATGACAATGAAGAAGATGATGTGATTTTAAGGAGTTGTCCAGACATAGAATGTTTTCTGATTAGATGATTTATTTTGAACCACGCCCATCAAGACAGCAAGCCAGACTTCTGAGCCGTTTGGCGTCAGGTTGAGATGAGTTCAGCCCTGTGACCTGTAATCATTTGTTCCCAAGGTAAAGCTGAGCTTGCGAGCACCAGAAGTCCTGAGGAACCTTCAGAGGAACCAGCGACTACAAAATAATGAAAATAAGAGCTTTTGGTAAAGTTTTTAGTTTTAAAATACTGTATATTTTGTTAATTTGGCAACACAGGACTCAGAATTTGTAGAATCCTGAACTTAAAGAAATTAAAACGACATGATATGATTAATTTACTAGTTTAG